>PVKU01002147.1:36881-245297 GCA_004027475.1 Anoura caudifer | reverse complement strand
GGTCCTTGCCTTTCATGACTTCAAATACTTCTTTCCAGCCCCTTCTTGCCTGTAAGGTTTCTTTTGAGAAATCAGCTGATAGTCTTATGGGAACTCCTTTGGGGGTAACTGTCTCCTTTTCTCTTGCTGCTTTTAAGATTCTCTCCTTATCTTTAGTCTTGGGTAACTTAATGATGATGTGCCTTGGTGTATTCCTTTTTGGGCCAATTTCTTTGGGACTCTCTGGGATTCCTGGAAGTCTATTTCCTTTGCCAGATTGGGGAAGTTTTGTTTCATTATGTTTTTAAATAAGTTTTCAGCTTCTTGTTCTTGTTCTTCTCCATCTGGCACCCTTATGATTCTGACGTTAGAGCATTTAAAGTTGTCCCAGAGGTTCCTCAGCCTCTCCTCATTTTTTGAATACTTGTTGCTTCATTCTATTCTGGTGAGATGTTTATTTCCTCTTGGGCCCAGACAGGGAATCGAACTGGCGACCTTTCAGTTCGCAGGCTGGTGCTCAGTCTACTGAGCAACACCAGCCAGATCTAATCCTTTCATCATTTTCTCCTAGCTCCCTAACCCTGCAGCCCTCTAATAGCTGTCAGTCTGTTTTCTATATTTATGAGTCTTTCTATTTTGTTTATTTTATTCATTAAATTCCACATATAAATGAAATTGTAGGGTATTTGTCTTTCTCATTATATCCTTTTGATTTATCCAGCTAGTGGATGTGATGTGATATCTTCTTGTGATTTTGATTTGCGTTTCTCTGATGACTAATGATGTTGAGCATCTTTCATGTGCTTTATGGCCATTCTTTGTAGAAATGAGTATTAGAATCCTATGCCCATTTGAAAATTGTTACTTAACTTTTAATTGTCAGTACTTTCTTTTAACAAAGATGGGTGATGTTAACTGATAAACAGCATTTGATACTAGGTGATAGTGAAATTTTCATGTGTATTAGTGACAGACTATTAGGTTTAACTAGTTGGTCAAGAATATTTTAAAGTACTGGTGTTCATAGGTATTTCATTTTAAAGTTCTAAGATTTTACTTTAGGGTGACTAATACAATTAACAGGACTTGACTGAACATGCCTTTATAACGAGAAGGTCTAACTTTAATATTTTTGGAATGTCAAAAACAGCAACATTTTAAGTCATTTGAAAATCTAAGCACCAAATTTTAATTATGAGCATTGAGTCTTTGATTTAACTGGAGTAATGCCATCTTTTCCCAAGTAATTGACTCTACTTTGTAAAATGTGTTCTAATATCTGTCTTCTTTATTTTTTTTCCTTAGATTATCCTGAATACCACATGTCTAACAATTTTCCTTGCAACATTAGCCAGTATTTTTTACTGCCTCCAAAAGATCAAAATTGCTCTGGAAGTTGGAGACATATTTGATTTAAAAGAAATAACTTTAACAAATGGACAGTATGTCTATTACGAATACACCAACAAGTAATGATGCCTGTCTGAGCATTGTACATAGTTTGATGTGCCATAGACAAGGTGGAGAGAGTGAAACATTTGCAAAAAGAGCAATTGAAAGTTTGGTAAAGAAGCTGAAGGAGAAAAAAGATGAATTGGATTCTTTAATAACAGCCATTACTACAAATGGAGCTCATCCTAGCAAATGTGTTACCATACAGAGAACATTGGATGGAAGGCTTCAGGTTAGTTTGGTGCTAAAGTTTACTTATATCTCTTGTAGTGGCAGACTTAAAAAAAAAAGTCTTGTTTTCTCTTAAGTTTTTTTGGGATAATTTAATCCTTGCTCCATCCTTTTAGATATTGTACATCCTATACTAGTACACATTATAGAAACATATGGAAGTCTGTGTATTCTATATAATAAAGATACATTTTTAAAATTGTTTAATGTTCTTACCTAAAAGTTAAATGTAGAAAATTTGGAACATAAAAGTAAAAGAAGAAAATCCACACCTTTAGCACTTTGGAATTCATCCTTGTAGCTTTTTTTTTTTTTTTTTTTTTCCCCTTTTTGGTATTATATGCACATTTTAAAAAACCTGAGTTATACTTGGTTCTCATATAATTTAGAATTCTGATATTGTGTGTTTGGTACTTTTATATAAAAAACAATCTAGAATTCAAGCTTATCTTTAAAACTCGAGTTAAAAAGCTGATATTTTACAAATGTTCTTTACCTTTCATTTTAACAAGTCTCATTTTTCATGTAGCACAAATACATCTGTGCTGAAATTTTTTAAAGAAACCCTAAGTGTTCAGATTAAAAAATTTTATTTCTAAATTTTAGGCATAATTTGTAGAACAAACTCATACTGTTTTTGCATTTTTAAAACCTGAGCACAGGCCTTGAAATCACACCTGAGCTCACCACGCTGTGACCATGGCCGAGTAAGTTACTTTGAGCTTCAGTTTCGTCATTTGTGAGATGAGGGTCATAGTGCTGGCTTGTAGGGTTCTGAGGGTTAGATCAGAATGTGTATGAAATGTCTTGTTAATGTGTGATGTATAACTGATGCTTAACAAGTGGTCCTTTATTTTTCCTAGGTGGCAGGTCGGAAAGGATTTCCTCATGTGATCTATGCCCGTCTCTGGAGGTGGCCTGATCTTCACAAAAATGAACTAAAACATGTTAAATATTGTCAGTATGCGTTTGACTTAAAATGTGATAGTGTCTGTGTGAATCCATATCACTATGAACGAGTTGTATCACCTGGAATAGGTAAGTAGATTTTGCCTTTATCCTTGGAAGCACAAAGGAAAAAGATCTCATAGTGTTGTAATTTTTCTAAGTTAAATTATAAATTTGGAAGAGGCCCAAGGCTACAACTAATGCTAAATAATCAAACATTTTTAATGCAATAGAAATATTTAAATTTCAACTTTGGAACAAACTTGTATTTTGACTGCTAAAACCAAATAGTTGGTATTTTTGCCCATTTACATTATTTTTGAAAAATAAGATGGAAAACATGATAGAATTAAAAATTTCACGTATCGTCAGATAGCATTTATACTTCTATTCTTGAATTAAAATGGCTCATGAAATTTTGTTTATAGCTTATATTTCTGTTCTGTGATTTTAAATATAATGGAAAATATTTTCATGATAATGATTAATGTTTCATTTTCTTTTCCCCTTTAAAAAATTAAGATCTCTCAGGATTAACACTGCAGAGTAATGGTAGGTAATCTGTTTCTTGTAACTTTCTCTGTTTTCTTTTATTCTTTCCCCTCTATTTTTTATTCACTTAGAAATTGTGTGGATACTGATAACATTTACAAGAAAAAACTTACCACTTTGGAAATAGAGATTTGGGGTGTGTGCACACATCAGCATTTAAAACGATTAAATAAGCTGTTGGCTCTTTGGATTTGAACTTCTATTTATGAGCTAAAGTAGTCTAAAAATATGACAGGAGAGCATAAAACATACAAAGGAAGAATATTTTTTAAATCAGTTAAAACTGGTTATTTTGGAAGAAAATCTCACAGAGCTAGTTTAAATGGGTATAAATGCCTATACTGTTTGGAAATTTGGAATCATGTATGACATTTTTAAGATACCAGTATTCTAATTTTTCTTCATTTCAGTCTAACTTATTTTTATAATAGATAATTTTAAGAATGGTCTAAAACTACATATATTAATATTTTTCAGTCTTGTTACATTTTGAGCAGATAAAACAAAGGGCACTTTAAAGTGCATGCTGGTCACAGAGGATCTAATCCTATTTTAAAAAGGAGAAAGTGTTTGAAGGTGGGGAAATGCAACAAATGGTGTGTGTGTTCTTTGTTTTATTTTTTAGTGTAATATTTAAGAACAGAGATCTGTTAAAACTTTAGCTCTGGTACTTAGAACATGTTGATAAACTCGAAATTCTGTAAGAACTAATTAATTTGCAGAGAAACTGATAAAGAGCCACTATCATCTTAGAAAGGTACTCTATTATTGTGGAGGGAATTTGTGGCTCAGCACCTCTTCTGTTGCAGAATCTTAGAGGCGGGTCAGAAATATCTGGAAATTTAGGTGGAGCATGGAGGTCTACCTGTTTTTATTCTCCACTTTTGTTTCATGTCACTAGTAATAGAAGAAGACCCTAGTCCTAGTGCTTAGTCCTGGTACTTGTTAGTGGTCAGTAGGCTTCTGACGACAAGGGTTGGTAATGGAAGGTGTTGTGGTAGTCTGGGAAGAGCAGCTGTAAGAGTGGGTAAAGCCCTCCCACCACAGATACTGATGTCATGTCACTTCCCATCTTCACCATTCTCCATCCATGTTTTTAGAGAAGTAAAGCATTTGGTTTGGGTTGTTAGGGGTTTAGGAGACTGTAGTGGTAACTATCTCGAGGTCTCCATAGGGCGGTGGTTGTGAGGGGATCCAGTTCTGGGGTCATTACAGTTCTTCCCTGCCCTAAAATACTGCCATTATTGACAGGATTGTGTGGGTTAATAGCCTCTCTTTGGTGGCTCTAGGGCTGTCTTCAGCTTTGTAGAGGTGGTTATGTATTTAAAAGCTGGCTTCAAAGGCTTATTTCCTCAGAAAACAACAGGTGTTTTTCACAGCTCTTTCTAGATTTGGTCAAAGAAATAATATAAGACCAGATAACTAAAAGTTAATAAAATGGGTTAATTCCTTCACTTTTGAGTCAGGATTGTGGTGGTGGTAATCATTTCCAGCCTGTCTCATCTCTTCTATGAAGCTTTCCATGACCACATCCACCTGTATATTCACGTTAACAAATATTTAATGAGCATGTATTGCCTGGTACTGTGTTAGGTTCCAGGGACAATAGGACAAATAAGGTATGTTTTCTTCACCTAGGGAGCTCAGAGTCTAGGAGGAAAGAAAAAGTAAGACAGCAACAGTCTCATCAGATGAGTACGAGGCCTACTTGCTGGTGGTGATAAAGAGTACAGACCTAGGACAAGCCCGGTGGCTTCAGCTTTTCTGTTTCCTGCACACTCCTTACCCATCATCGAACATTCTGCAATAACTATATACATGTATGACCACTCTGAAAATATGGTTAAATCATAATAGCTGACACTAAGTACTCATTTTGTATCAGAAACTAAGCTGTGATTTACAAGTATCGTGTCATCATTCTCATAATGGCCCTCATGGTAGGTGGCATTATCCACACTTTATCAAGGATGAAGAGGCTGGTGCCCGGAGAGGTCAAGGAACTTGCCCAAGATTAGATAACTAGCAGGAGCTGGGGTAATGTTTGCACACTGTTAGATATTTAAATGATAGAAAAATACTGTAGACTACAGTAAGCTCCATGAGGATAAGAATCTTTCTTTTGCTTATTGATGTATCCCAAGTGCTAGAACAGTACCTGGGACATAGGTGCTCAATAAATATTTTTTTAGCGAATGAATTTGTTGAATGCTCATCCGTAAAGAGAAATACTTAACAGTTTGGTGTCTGTTTTTCTAGAGTTTAAAAATATATACTACATTTTTTTAAATTTTATTTTTTTGAATAGGCAATACATGATCCATAAATCAAAATACTATAAAAAGGTGTACAGTGAACAGAAGTGCTCCCACCCTTGCCCCCTATCCCCCCCACCTCAGGTAATCACTTTTATTAGTTTCTGGCGTTTCCTTCCAGGGTTTCTGTATGCAGAAATACATGTACTGTTTCCCTCCTTTATTACACAAAAAGCATATTGTGCATTTTTCTGGACCTTGCTTTTTTACTTACAGTGTATGGTTTTTTAAACATGCACATGATCATACTGTACAATAGTGTTTTGTAATCTTTTTTTTTTCTCTTGGCAAAAATATGTAGTAGACATCTATCTTGTTGATGCCTATAGTTTTACCTAAGAAACATATGTTTTAAGTTACTTGATTTACAGACATGTAGACTGGTAGAAGTCTCAAACTTACCTTTGGGAAAGTTTGGCCAACATATTGGGCAAGAAAAGGTTACGAGGCATACTTTTTTCAAAGCAGAATTCAGTTGTTATGGTTGCAGATTAAGCTGGAGAGTCAACAGAAAAGCAGAAGCAGTGAGTATCAGTTTGACCAACTATATACTGAAATCAGTAGCTTTCTCCTTGTATATTGGTAATATTGATATCTAGGTGAGAAGATCCTAGTCACTATAACAGCAAAAAAAACCCTAAAATGTCCAGAAATTAAATAGAGACCTCAGGATCTATATGAAGAAAATCACAACTTCGTTGGAGTGTAATATAAAGAACAGATTGAATAAGTACAGACATACCCAGTTTATGCCCCAAATGATTTTTTTCTTCATATATTTATAATGTGGTCAGTATTAGTGATGAGTAATTGGGTTCTTCTTCTTTTTTTCCCCCCCTGATGTATAATGATGTGTTAAGCATCCTTTTGGTTATCTTTGTTTTTTTAGAATTTTCTAAAGAGAAACTCCTGGGAGTGAAATTTGTGTTTCTTAAAAATATTAATGTCTTCATGACTTGATTCATAAAGAACCTTTAAAAGATTGTGCATAGAAATTCGAACAATGGATTGTTCTTGCTGTGTTGAAATATTCTCAGTTTAATGAAAAAGCCACTCAAATAATTTGTATTTATGTGTAAGGTTTTTTCAAAGATTGACATAACAGGGAAAGATAAAGAGCTCAGTATGCTGATTCTTAATGGAGAAGAGAATATCTTTGTGGACTTATTAATTAACTGTTCTAAGAAAAGAACCTAGTATTAGAATTCAACAGATTGTAAAATTCTGGGGTAGTGTTAGTTCAGAAGCAGTAAGTGGTTTTTTCTAAAGATAAAAGCAAACCCCAAAACAGCAGCCCCAAAACAAATATGTTTGGAGATTCTGGGTAGAGAGCAATTAACATTATAAATACAGCTTCAGTTTTCTTTTTTCCTCACAACAAACCCTATTCTCTGGTTTGTTCAAGGAAAAGTGTTATGTTATACCAGCTACAGTCTAGCTTTGCTTATTAATGTGTAAGCACACAAGTGAAAGATGTTGATTATTAAGTTTTTTCACGTCACATATTTATCAAATATCATTTGGTAAATTTGGTTGGTTTTCTAGAAGGAAATTTCAGTTTGACGTAACATTTAGGATTTTTCTGTCTGGTTCTTAACCCTTTAGAGACATTCAGTATACTTCACTTTCAAAGACTGTGTTACTTAACTAATTCTAGATCCTGGAATTGGATAGTTATCAGATCCCACTCATACTTCTACAGTATGTGAAATTAGCAAAAAGAGATAGCTAAGTACTCAGTCTCAATTTCATCTTCTCATCTGGGTAAATGTTTTTCCCAGCCATTTGGTTTTTGTCTACCTCATGTTGTGTATTTAAGGTGACTATTATTTCTAGGTTAATCAAGAAACTAAGGAATACCTCCTCAGAACCATTGCTGGAAGTTGTTGGAATATAGTCTAGCTTCAGATTTCAAAGAGTCATTCAAATTTATGATAAAATATATCTGACGCCACTACCTCTAAATAAACAGCTTTTGCTGATAAAGTAATATGCTTTAAAAATATTATGGAAAGATTCTGTTATTTCACTGTAGTTGATTTTAGGTGTTGTTATATTGCTTACAAGATTTTTTCTGGGAATAGACGTTTATAAGATTTTAAAATATGTTTAATTTTCTATATAGCTCCACCAAGTATGCTGGTGAAGGATGAATATGTTCATGACTTTGAGGGACAGCCATCGTTATCCACTGAAGGGCATTCCATTCAAACCATTCAGCATCCACCAAGTAATCGTGCATCGACGGAGACGTACAGCACCCCGGCGCTGTTAGCTCCCTCTGAGTCTAATGCTGCCAGCACCACCAACTTCCCCAACATTCCTGTGGCTTCCACAAGTGAGTTGTAGAATCAGGTGTAGTCACACGCTGAATTTCCCTAACTATGAAATAGTGATATGTAGTCACTTGGAGGAAAACTCCTAGAAATTAAAAGTATTGTGATATCTTTCATTGGTAAACAAGTATTAAATAGATTTTTGGGTTGGTCCTGGAAAAAATGGTTTGCAGTTTATTTAAACATTTTTATGCTGATGTATAGTCACTTGGAATTTAATGACTTTAATTATAATATTGATTTAAATTAATGGTCTAATTTGTACTTTACTCTTACATGCAGAAGTGAGAAGCCTCTTGAGCTTTCAGATACATTTTAGAAAAATAGTTAAGTGGTTAACAAGTAATTTTAAACCAACATGTTTACAAAACTCTGTGTAAATGGAATTGTGACCTTTCTTTTAATCAGTGTTTTATTTTGGTTTATCAGGATATTACCTTATAAGTCATCTCAGTCTCCTGTTGTGCAAACTTAGAAGGGATCTTGACAAACTTGTTTATAACTTAATATCTATCAAGATAAACATTAAGTATTTTAGTCAGTTTCAAGGGCCACCTTTCCTGCCACAAGGCTGTTAGGTTCAGCTTTTCTTGGGGGGCTGATCAAGGTATTAATGCCTTGGCTCTGTTAGTACTTTTATTTATTTCCCAATCACCAAATATTGGACAATTTGCCGCATGGAGTGGCTTTTTTAAACTAATCACAGAGCGGGGTATTGGCATGTGTGTGGTGTTATTTGCACTTGGTTGCAAAGGATATTGTATATAAGCCCATATCAGCACTAGGTGTTGATAGATCTGGACTGATACTTTGTTAGCTGCTAAACAAAGGGAACATTATTCTTTTTACTTTAATATCAAATCAATTCAGTTTAGAAATTAAATCTTTGGAATAAATGGAGGACTGATTTATATAATTGAGTTTTTGAGTGCAGCATGCCAACTTTCCCACCCTTTAATTCATTTCACCTCTTCAAAGCAATATCATTTGGATTTGCTGTGTGAGATGACTGTCTCATCAAATAGACTCAGGTAGTCTTGATGCGAAAATGTGTGAGAATAGTCTCACATACTCTAAGAGGGTCATATCAGTTAAGCACTTACTTTAGAACCTGGACCCTTAATCACTTGGTGCTTCTGTTACTTGTTTATTCTTTATGTACTAACTTGGGTAATATTGTTTGCAAAGAGAGTGGGTAGTGATGGAGAATAAATTAATCTCCAGCATAGATTATTAGTGCTAGAGCACGGTCACCCAACATTTGTTGATACTGTCTTGAGGTTGAATTTGCACACCTTTGTTGATGCCTGCAGAATTGACTTCATTGTAACTGTCCTTTCCCTATGAAGACTAGAAAAAGTGATATGAATGAAATGTAGATACTTTTGTCTTGATATCTTTTGGATATATTTTCATAATTGAGTAATAATTATGTGAGGTTTTAGAGTTTGTTGTAAATTTTTTTTGCATTACATCTCAGAAAGCATATTGATATTTATATATTTATAGTCACTTGGAGGAAATTAAAAGAAAAATTGGATTAAAATAGGGGAGTCGGAAGACTTTTACATGAGCTGACTTACTTGTATTGTTAAATTTCATTATATGTACTTGAGATTGTGTAATGGAAATATTCAGTACAGATAACTGCATTGGGCTCCTTTACAGTTTATGTTCATTTGGCACCTGTGTGTCTTCAGAGTTTCATTCTAAACATCTATAAATTAAAATCACAAGATATCTTGCAAAAATTTCGTTGGGTGAGTAGGAAATGAAATTACTAAAAACATTGTCTTTAAAAATAAATAATTTGGGGAGTATTTAAATACTTTCTGTAGTTTTTAGCCTTAGGGAAATGTGATTTGTAGAGAGAAGAATGTTCCTTTTCCTTGATACTTTGAGCAGGGGTCATTTGCTCCCCTTCTCTCTGGTTATACTCTCATTCAGATAAGAAAAAATCAGGATGATGCCAGTAACAGATAACAATTATGAAATGTCAGTGCTTTCCAAATGAGATAAACAATTGACTTAATTAATGCTTGCTTGAAGAAATCAAGTTTTTTTTCCACTTTAAAAAAAAGCCTAAAAAATGTAGGCCAGTAAGCAATATCAGAATGGTTTTGAGTTGAATAGAAGCTAGAGGAGGCTTAGTCCTCTTTATATTACATATAGAGAGGGCAAGTAATTTCCTGTAAATTTAGGATTTGCAGAAAATGTTCTTGGTAAGAGGTGATTCTTGGTTTTTAAAAGCACATGAAAAAAATTTCAAAGTAGACTGATAGTCTGATAGGTTTTTTTTGTTTGTTTTTGTTTTTTAACTTGCAAATGCCATATGACTGGACAGTGGAGCTTGAAAAAATGTTTTTTTAATTTACTCACCTTACCCATCACATTCCATTTAATATATTTGCCTGCTTTTCTTTTTTTTAATCAAATCTTAGCATTATATTATTATTGGTATCAGAGCTGATAATAGTGGACTTTTGAAGTCCTAATCAGAAAAGTCCAGAGCTGGATGGAGTGGCCTGGGGTGAGCTGATGTGCTTCTGAAGAAGTTGTTATGATAGGGATTTTGCTGTCATTTTGAAGAATATTGTGAATAAATAGGCCACTAAAATTAGCTAGACATTACTTAAGAGAATAGTTTTGAACTTCTCCAAGTTTAGCCTTTATAGTGGACTTGAGAACTTTTTATTTGATAGGCCATGGATAAGTTCCACTTTTTTGCCCATTTTTATGGTGACTATCAGATATAATTTAGTCCTTCATTTGCTGTATAAAACCATAGGATTGCATCTATACATGTACCATATTAATGTCTTCTTGTTCCTCTAGGTCAGCCTGCCAGTATACTGGCAGGCAGCCATAGTGAAGGATTGTTGCAGATAGCTTCAGGGCCTCAGCCAGGACAGCAGCAGAATGGATTTACTGGGCAGCCAGCTACTTACCATCATAGTATGTACATGCTTTTTAAAATCTTTTAAGTAGATGAGAAAAAAATAGGCAGACTTTATAAAAGCAAATTAATCCATGTGGGCCTTAATTTTTAGACAGCACTACCACCTGGACTGGAAGTAGGACCGCACCATACACACCTAATTTGCCTCACCACCAAAACGGCCATCTTCAGCACCACCCGCCTATGCCGCCCCATCCCGGACATTACTGTAAGCTCTTGTTTTTGTTGTAGGGGCTTTTTCTTTTTGAGGACTTTGTTTTTTTTTTTTTTTCTTTTCATTTTAAAAAATGTTTTTACATCTTTTATTCATCTAGCAATTTAGTTTTATTAAGTAGTGTTTTTCACTATTTTTTGTAAACAGTATTATTTATTTTTTATAATTATGTTGTCATACCTTTGTTTTAGAGGAGTAATGTTTACTAAATACATTTATTTTTCTCTTGCTAATGTTCATTAACACCACATTGATTTCCATTCATTTGTTTGTTTGCTTTGTGTATGTTCTTAGATCTCATATGTATGTATATATCCACCCTAAGTTGATGGAAACCCCTTGAGTATCAAGACCTCAAGGTTTCCCTCACTGAATTACTTAGCATACCATAGACATTCAGATGTTGAATCCTTCATTACTCTGCGCAGACGTGATTGGGAGGGATACCCTTCTAATGAACATAGCTTGTAGTTCAGGCACAGTAGGAACACTGTTCATTTGGCATAGTAAAATCAAGAATATAGATCTTTCATATATATCAAGTCTTTTTTCCTCTAATATAAGATTAATAGTACCAAAGAAAGTGGGAAAATACAGAAAAGTATAAATAAGAAAATAAAAATTACCTAGAATTCTATGACCCAGAGAGATCCACTTTTAGTGCTTTGGCATGTTTTCCTTCCAGTCATAGAAATGGGTATATATATATATGGATTTGGGGGGAGGAGGAGGTCTTACTATGTATATTGTTAATCCTGTTGTTTTTCCAGTTGTGTTACTATTTTTCCATGTCTTAAGAGAATATAATTTTTAATGGCTGCCTGGGCCAGCATAGTGGTTAAGGGTGCTGAACTTGGATCCTTACCTGGCTGTGTGACCGTTAGCAAGTTCTTCAGTCCTTCTAAGCCTTAAGGTTAATAGTAGTAGTATCCATTTCAATGTTGTAAGAAGTAAATGTAATAATTCATATGAGATGTTTAGCACAGTGTCCTAACACATAATAATCTCTCAGTTATGTTAGCTATTTATTGTTCCATATGGAAATATCCTTAATTAAATAAACCGTACAGACTTGATTTTAGAATGGACCTAATGATTTGGATTATTATTGTATATTACATTATAAATTATGCCATATTATATGTTACATGAATAATTTTTAATTTACAATAATTTTGCATGTACAACTGTTGTAAATTTCTTAACAGCACTTGGCACATAGCACTAAAATGTTACTTATTAAATATTTATAAAAGTAATTCAGGAATATTTGCTTACTGTAATTATAATCTAAATTAAGCTTTTAAGTTCTCAAACATTGCATAAGCCTGATCCAAGCCGCTCCTAAGGTATGGTAGTTATTTTTAAGTAAGGCGTATTAAAAATTTTAGCATTGGTGAACTTTTAATAAATAAAATTGGGATTTCTATTGTGTTTTCTTTAGGGCCAGTTCACAATGAGCTTGCATTCCAGCCTCCCATTTCCAATCATCCTGGTAAGTGTATTTCCAAATTGAGTCCCTATTTAGATTTTCTTTATGGTAGTAGAAACACATACACAGGCTTTAATACAATTACAAAGTAATTTAATATTGAGATAAGTACAGTTCTCATTATGGTATTAATTAGTAACCAGTGTAATCACACACAAACTGTTTATATTTGATTCTTTTTAACTGTCTCTGAAAGAAAATAACTATCTCCAGTTAAGATACAAAGTGCCAGAATGCTGGTTTTAGCAATGAATACATAAATATGCAGCAACAGAAAACTAGGTTTCAAAACAGAACTGATGTAAAATTGTAGCTTAAAAAGCTAGAGAAGGATCTGAAGTAGATGCTGAAAAGAAAAATAATTCACTCTATCTGTCTTAGATGATAGGTTCAGGAATCTCTGGCTAATTGTAATTAGAGACTGATTAAATTATACTCAAAGAGTAAATAGCTAAGTAGATTTTCCAATTCATAGTTTGAATATTAACTTCTTAAAATATAGAAGTAATAAAACAGAAAGTTTAGAAATAAAGTACCAAAGGCTTCTTAAACATAGGATTTTGATTTGTTTTCCTTTCTTCTATCCCTTTGTATCTTTTTTCTTATCATAGAAAGAATATAAATATATAATTTCAACTCATCACCTTTTTACCCTAATTCAAAAAATGTTTTATCATAAGAATTTTAAGCATATACCAAATGCCATATTAGTATGGGAGATCCCTCCTTCACTGTACTCATCCCTCGGTTGTTGCTATTAACAACTAATGGCCAATCCTTTTTCATTTATACCCTTATGTACTTCCCCCCCTTAAATGTTCTCTATGACAAAGGTCCCGAAGGCTTTTGTGGGGGTTTTTTTTTTTTTTTTCAATCCTCACCCTAGGTAAGTTTTTTTATTACTTTTAGAGAAACATGCACGCAAGAGAGAAGCATCAATTGGTTGCCTCTTGTATGTGCCCGGACCGGGGATAGTATGTGCCCAGACCAGGGATTGAACCTGCAACCTTTTAGTTAAGGGATAACGCTCCAACCAACTGAGCCACACGAGCCAGGGCCCCTCACCTACTTTTCATTCATACCATTGCCTCCTTTTATTTTGAAGGAAATTCTATGTATTCATTTTATATGTAAGTATCTTAGTATATGTTTCCAATAAAGATTAAAAAAAATATGACTATAGTAACAATATGATCAACTTAAGGGATACCTTACAATTCCTCAAATGAATCTACATAATTTTCTTAAACAATGTTTTGCTATTTATTATTTATGTTGTTTCCATTTTTCTTCTGTATATTAAACAAAACATCGAGGGTGGCATGTTTATGCTTGTAACTCTTTTTATTTTATTTTATTTTATTTATTTTTAGAGAGGGGGAAGAGGGGAGAAAGAGAGGGACAGAAGCATCAATGTGTGGTTGCCTCTCATGCGCTCCCTACTGGGGACCTGGCCCACAACCCAGGCACGTGCCCTGACTGGGAATCAAACCAACTACCCTTTGGTTCACAGGCTGGCACTCAGTCCACTGAGCCACACCAGCCAGGGCAGTATTTCTGTTAAAATTAGGATCTAGTTGTTATTTCTCTGTTAAAAAGATCTTGCGTTGATTTTCCTGCTTGTTGCTTGGCCATAGGATCAAGTCCAAATTCCTTATCTAGGTGAAAAAGAAAAAGAAAAAAAGAGTCTCTGATCCTTGTCTCTGCTTACTTCGCTGGCCTCATCTCCTTCTGCTTTAACCCTCCTGAGCTCTGTACCCAGGCTTGCTCAGCTGTATCATCCCTCTGTGGTTTTTTTTTTTTGCACATGCTGTTGACTTCTTATATGTCTTATGCTGTACGTATGCATAAAATTAAATCTGTTATTCTGAAACAAGTTACTCCCCAAATTTAACAGGTTGAAACAGAAATGACAATTTATCTTATTTCATTTCTGTGGGTTTGGGAGTGGCTTAGCTGGTTTGCTGTGGCGCAGGCTTGTGAAGTTGCAGTCAAGTTTTTGGCTTGGGTTACCATCATCTGAAGGCTTTTCTGAAGTTGGAGGATTCACTCTCAGGGTGATTTACCAACCTACCTGGCAAGTTAGTGTTATGGTTGGCAGGAAACTGCAGTTTCTCTCTGTGTAGACTGCTCTGTAGAGCTTCTTGAGCGTTTTCACACGACAGCTAGCTTCTGCCAGAGTGATCATGAGAAAGTGAGACAGAGCCTTGGTGTCTTTCAGACTTAGCCTCAAAAGTTACATCATTTCCATCAAATTCTGTGTTGTAGGGAGGGGACTACACAAGGATGTGAGTAGCAGGAAGTGAGACTCCCTGGAGACAGCTTGATGCCTGTACTGTGCTTCCCTGATCTGCTGAACATGGCGAACACTTAAGATCCAGCTTAAGTGAACCACGGTTGGGAAGCCTTTCCTGATCCTGTGTGTCCCCTGCTCTAGTACTGTCTAACCCTACTAACTTACAGTTAATTAGTTTACATAGCTGCTGTTACGTTTCATGAATAAATAGAAAAGAAACCAAAGTGAAATATTTGTGTTAGGTATATGGTTAATGCAGCCCCTAAAGTCTAATTAAGAAATGCTAAAATATTCTACTGCAGACTGAGGACCATTTAGACAGGAAATATGCATATACCTCTCAATATGTAAAATACTTTAAATAATTAATAGTCATCAATAATATGTAGTGAATCTATTTTGGGAAATTATTTTTGAAGATTGTTGCATAAATGTTTTAGGAAAATAGGTAATATAAATTGTAGAAGATGAATATAATTAGTATTGGTTGCTACCTTGGTGTTAAAGATTTTGGACAAGCCCTATACTTGGTGATTTCTGTGCTTTGACTTTGATAACTAGTTAAAAAATAGTTTTAGAAAAGGTCACCATTTCATTTCTTTTTTTATGGGTTCTGTTTTTGCTTTTTTAAAAAATTTAATCTTATTTTTTTCCATTACCAATTTAGTCCCCTTATACCCCTCTCTCATCAGCAGTCACTGCATTGCTGTCCATGTCTATGAGTTCTCTTTCCTTGTTGTTCAATCCCTCTGTCTCCTCACCTTCCCCTCACCCCACAGCTGTTACCCTGTTCTCCATCTGTGAGTCTGTTCCCATTTTCCGTGTTAATTCCGTTTTTTCATTAGATTCCCCATATGAGTGAAGTCATATGGTACTTGTCTTTCTCTGGCTTATTTCACTTAGCATAATGTTCTCCAGGTCCATAATACTATCACAAAGGGTAAAATTTTCTTCTTTTTTTTATGGCTGAGTAGTATTACATTGTTTAAATATCTCATAGTTGTTTTATCCACTCATCTACTGATGGACACTTGGGCTGCTTCCATATCTTGGCAATTGTAAATAATGCTGCAATGAACATAGGGGTGCTTATGTTCTTTCACATTAGTGTTTTGGGTTTCTTTGGATATATTCCCATAAGTGGGGTCACTGGGCCAAAAGGCAGATTCATTTTTAATGTTTTGAGGTATCTCTATACTGCTTTCCACCGTGGTTGCACGAATCTGCATTCCCACCAGTGGTGCAAAAGGATTCTTCCCCTTTCTCTACATCCTTGCCAGCATTTGTTTGTTGATTTATTGATGATAGCAATTCTGACAGGTGTGAGGTAGTATCTTATTGTGGTTTTAATTTGCATTTTTCTGATGATCAGTGATGTTGAGCATCTTCTCATGTCTGTTGGCCATCCGTATGCCTCTTTGACGAAATGTCTGTTCAGGTCCTTTGCCCATTTTTTAATTGGGCTATGTTTTTGGTGTTGAATTTTGTAAGTTCTTTCTAAATTTTGGGTATTGACCCTTTATCAGATGTATTGATGAGTATGATCTCCCATCCTGTAGGTTTTTTAATTTTGTTGATGATTTACTTTGCTGTGCAAAAACTTTTTAGTTTGATGTAGTCCCCTTTGTTTATTTTTTCTTTTGTTTTCCTTGCCCAAGGAGTTGATCTGATAAGATATTGCTATGAGCGAGGTCTGAGATTTTGCTGCCTATGTTTTCTTCTACAATTTTTATGGTTTTGGGTCTGACATTTAAGTCTTCGGTCCATTTTGAATTTATTCTTCTGTGTAGTATTAGAAGGTGGTCTAGTTTCATTTTTTTTGCACATATCTGTCTAGTTTTCCCAACACTATTTAGGGAATAAATTATCTTTAACCCATTATATATGCTTGTTTCCTTTGTTGAGTATTAACTATAAAGGTGTGAGTTTATCTCTCGTCTCTCTATTCTGTTCCATCCATCTGTGTGTCTCTTTTTATGCCAGTACCATGCTGTTTTGATTACTGTGGCATAATAGGATGGTTTGATATTAAGCAGCATGATTCCTTCAACTTTATTCTTTTTTCTCAGGATCAGTGTTGCTTTGTGGGGCCTTTTGTGGTTCCATGTAAATTTTTGAAACACTTGTTCTAGTTCTGTGAAACACATCATTGGAATCTTGATAGGAATTGCATTGACTCTATAGATTGCTTTGGATAGTATGGACATTTTAATGATGTTAACTCTTCCTGTCCATGAACTATGCCTGTTCCCGGTATGTGTGCTTCCACTGATTTATATCTTCTTCTGTTTCTTTCTTCAGTGTCTTGTAATTATTCTGAGTACAGGTGTTTTTATATTCTTAGGTTTATTCCTAGGAAGTTTTCCTTTTTGTAGCAATTGTGAATGGGGTTGTTTTCTTAATTTCTCTTTCTGTTAATTTGTTATTGAGATATAAAAATACAACTGATTTCTGGATATTAATTTTGTATCCTGCTATTAAATCAATTCTAGTAGTTGCTCAGTGGAATCTTTGGGATTCTCTAAGTACAGTATTATGTCATCTGCAAATAATGACAGTTTTCCTTCTTCCTTTCCAATTTGGATGCCTTTCCAACTTCGCTGCCTGTACGTGGCTTAAATACTCCAACCAAGAGACATAGGGTAGCTGAATGGGTAAGAAAACAAGACCCACATATATGCTGCCTCCACGAGACCCATATCAGATAGAAAGATACAGTCTAAAAGTAAAGAGATGGTAAAAAGTGTTTCATATAAATGGGAAGGGGAAAAAAAGCTGTCATAGCAGTACTTACATCCAACAAAATAGACTTTAAAACCAAGGCTATATATAGTAAGAGACAAAGAAGGACACTACATAATGATAACGGGAACAATCCAACGAGAAGATACAACCCTAGTAAACATTTACATACCCTGTATAGGAGCACCTAAATATGTGAAGCACATTTTGATGGACATAAAGGGAGAGATAGACAGATACAGTTATAGTTGGGGATATTAACACCCGATTGACTTCCATGTGTAGATCTTCCAGGCAGAAAATCAACAAGGAGACAGCAGCCTTAAACAATACACTAGATTTAAATGGATTTAATTAATATCTGCAGAGCATTTCATACCAAACCAGCAGAATATACATACATTTCATATGCACATGGAACATTTTCTATGATAGACCACATGTTAGGACACAAAACAAGTCTCAGCAAATCTAAGATTGAAATCATACCAGCCATCTTCTCTGACCAGAATGCTATGAAACTAGAAATCAATCTCAAGAAGAACACTGAAAAACAACAAAGACATGGAAGCTAAATATAACATGTTATTAAACAGTGAATGAGTCAACA
Source organism: Anoura caudifer (assembly GCA_004027475.1). NCBI lineage: Eukaryota > Metazoa > Chordata > Mammalia > Chiroptera > Phyllostomidae > Anoura > Anoura caudifer. The sequence continues at coordinate 227,171 of PVKU01002147.1, read as the reverse complement.
AGAAGATCAAGGAAGAAATCAAAAGATATTTTGAAACAAATAGGACACAACACAGTCCAAAACCTGTGGACACAGGGAAAGCAGTCCTCAGAGGGAAATTCATAGCATTCCTGGCCTATTGAAAAATAAGAAAAAGCTCAGATTAAACAATCTAACTTCACACTTAAAGGAATTTGAAAAAGAACAACAAAAAAAGCCTAAAGTGAGCAGAAGGAAGGAAATAATAAAGATCAGAGCAGAAATAAATGAAATAGAATTTAAAAAACGATAGAAAAGATCAGTGAATCCAAGAGCTGGTTCTTTGGATAGATAAACAAGATTGACAAACCTTTAACCAGGCTCATCAAGAAAAAAAGAGAGAAGACCCAAATAAATAAAATCAGAAATAAAAGAGGAGAAATAACAACTGACACCAAAGAAATACAAAAGATTGTAATAAAATATAATGAACAACTACCCGTTTCTTGCCATGTATCATGTGCACTTTTTTGCCCAAATTTTAGAGGGAAAAATAAGGAAAATTATACCTGGGTAGTACCTAAAATACCTTGTATCTGTTCTTATTTTTGTAATAATTCGTTACATAAAATTTCTTATACAATAATATGTTAAAAAATAAATGCTAAAATTCCTTGCCCTGGCTGGTGTGGCTTAGTGGATTGAGTGCTGGCCTGCAAACCAAAGGGTTGCTGGTTCAGTTCCCAGTCAGGGCACATGCCTGGGTTGTGGGCCAGGTCCTAGTGGAGGACATGCAGGAGGCAACCACATATTGGTATTTCTCTTCCTCCCTTCCCCTCTTCTAAAAACAAATAAAATTTAAAAATATAAAATGAAATTTCTATATAATATAAAAAAAAAGTACATACATATAAATAAATAAATAAATAAATAAATAAATAAATAAATCAAAAATTAAAATGAAACATTTTTTCCCTGAAGGTTTGGGCCAAAAACGTGGATGTGCATTATACATGGCAAAATATGTTACATGCCAACAAACTGGGTGAAATGGATAAATTCCTAGAAACATACAATCTTCCAAAACTAAATCAGGAAGAATCAGAGAGTCTGAATAGACAGATTACACCTAGTGAAATTGAAACAGTAATCAAAAAACTCCCAATGAACAAAAGCTCTGGAGTGGCTTCACGGGTGAATTTTACCAAACATTTGGAGAAGAACTAACACCTCCTCAAACTAGGAGGAAAGGCCCCCACTCTCATTTTACAAGGTCTGCATTATCCTAATTCCAAAACCAGATAAAGACTACAAAGAAAGAAAGGTATAGGCCATTATCCCTGAAGAGCATAGACACTAAAATTGTCAACACAATATTAGCAAACCGCATACAATAATGCATCAAAAAGATCATACACCATGATCAAGTGGTATTTATTCCAGGAATGCAAGGTTGGTACAGCATGCACAAATCGTTGTACAAATGTACAAATCATTGATGTTTCTCTCCCTCTCTTTCTCCTTCCCTTCCCCTCTATTTAAAAATTAATAAATAAAATCTTAAATTTTTTAAAAAACCACATGATCATATCAATAGATTCAGGAAAAGCACTTGATAAAATCCAGCACCCATTTATGATCAAAACTCGCAGCAAAGTGGGAGTAGAGGGAACATACATAATAAAGGCCATATATGACAAACCCACTGCCAGCATCATGCTCAACAGGAAAAAACTACAAGCATTCCCCTTAAGATCGGGAACAAGACAGGGATGTCTGCTTTCACCATTCTTATTCAACATAGTACTGGAGTCCTAGCCACAGCAATCAGACCAGAAGAAATATAAGGCATTCAAATTGTTTTTGCTTCTTAAAACCGAGATATAATTCATCAAATTAAATGTTGATTTCATATTAAAGTGAAGAGTTCCCTCAGTGTCTTTGAGGTTGTTTTGGTAATTCAAAAATGGATTCAAAATATACAAATTTCCAAATTCAGATTATGTTCTAGTACATTGGAGCTATTAATCATTTAAGAGTTCTTTTATGTGTTCATAAAAGATTCTCACATTGAAATCTAAATAATAAAAAGGATAACTTACAATGAGTTTCTTACTCTTTTTCTAAGATTTTATTTATTTATATTTAGAGAGAGGGGCAGGGAGGGAGAAAGGTAAACTTCAGTGTGTGGTTGCCTCTCACATGCCCCCTACTGGGGACCTGGCCTACAATCCAAGCATGTGCCCTGACTGGGAATTGAACCGGTAACCCTTTGGTTTGCAGGCTGGCACTCAGTCCACTGAGCCACACCAGCCAGGGCTATAATGAGTGTCTTAGGTGCTTTATTCAAATTTTTAATTTTTAAGAAAGTTAAGCAAATTAAAATTATTTTCTTAAATAACTTTTAATTCAGAAATTAAAGATAATGCCTTGGAGACTTTCATTTTCCATTATAATTAAACAAAATTTATTTGATAAAACTGCTTTATAATATGGTTCCCCATGACAAAACATATTTAGCTACATACTTATATTGTTAAAAACATTTTTTTTATTTCTTTTAAACCTTTTAAACTAAGTGTAGACCTTAAACTTAGTCTTTTAAACCTTTTCTCTGGCCAGTGATGAGCATCCAGTATAGGCTTCATGGGACCAGCTCAACATCAGTAATTTAGGAACAAGAACTAAAAATATCAACTGTCAGCAAGCACATTAACAATCTCACTTACTTTAAAATGAATTGAGGCATCAAAACTCTCTGAACTGAGTAATTTCATCCTGCTGTTGATGTTTTGAGAAGCTGCAGGCTTGTCACTTAATGGTATTTGGTTCTTGGAGCAAAGGGACATCAAGAAAGGCTAAATGAACTTAATTCATATTACCTGCTCCTGTTTTAGAAATAAGACTGTTCCCTCTTATTTGGCTAGCAAATTTAGAGTGCAATGGAAAAGTTTTACACATGGTGTTTTATATCCCAACAGTGCCCAGTTCTCTAGAAACCACTTAGATTACCACAGATCCTCTCTGTCCTCACAGATAGTAACCTTGTTCCCCATACTTTCCTAGGATTAATAACCTCCTAATACGTGGTCATTTTTCATCCCCTGCTTTCTGGCACAACTCTTGATACCAGCTTTTTTTTTTTTTTTTTTTTTTTTAAGATTTTTATTTATTTATTTGTATAGAGGGGAAGGGAGAGAGAAAGAGAGGGAGAGAAGTATCAGTGTATGGTTGCCTCTCACATGGCCCCCACTGGGGACCTGGCCTACAACCCCAGCATGTGCCCTGACTGGGAATTGAACTGGCGACCCTTTGGTTCACAGTCCACGCTCAATCCACTGAGCTAGCCAGCCAGGGCTGATACCAGCTTTTTTAATCCTCATGTGTCTTAAAACTCTTCTTCCTAGTGCTAGCAGGTCAGCTCATTCTAAACCTATTCAGAGATGTAGCTTTATGTAACCATCACTTGCATGGTGTCTGAAATACTACAGAAAGAATCAAACAGAAAATCCCTTGGTGACTGGAAAATTAAAAAATAATGTTTAAGTGCAGGTTGTAGTTTTTTTGTTCTTTTATTTTTTTAGAGGTGAATTTTATTGACTGTCTTCTGTATTACTCTCTTTTAAATATATTTTATTGATCATGCTATTACAGTTGTCCCATTTTCCCTCCTTCACTCTCCTTCACCCTGCACTCCCCCTGGCACCCATATTCCCCCCCTTCACTTCATGTCATGTGTCATAAGTTCTTTAGTTTCTACGTTTCCCATGCTATTCTTACCCTCCCCCTATCTATTTTCTACCCACCATCTATGCTACTTATTCTCTATACCTTTTCCTCTCTCTCCTCCTCCCACTCTCCTGTTGCTAACCCTCCATGTGATCTCCATTTCTGTGTTTCTGCTCCTGGTCTAGTTGTTTGCTTAGTTTGCTTTTGTTTTTGTTTTAGGTGTGGTTGTTAACAGTTGTGAGTTTGCTGTCATCCCACTGTACATTGTTTTTTATCTTCCTTTTCCTAGATAAGTCCCTTTACCATTTCATATAATAAGGGCTTGGTGATGATGAACTCCTTTAACTTGACCTTATCTGAGAAGCACTTTATCTTCCCTTCCATTCTAAATGACAGCTTTACTGGATAGAGCAATCTTGGATGTAGGTCCTTGCCTTTTATGACTTGGAATACTTCTTTCCAGCCCCTTCTTGCCTGTCAGGTCTCTTTTTGAGAAATCTGCTGACAGTCTGATGGGAACTCCTTTGTAGGTGACTGTCCCCTTATCCCTTGCTGCTTCTAGAATTCTCTCCTTCATTTTAATCTTGGCTAATGTAATTATGATGTGCCTTGGTATGTTCCTCCTTGGGTCCAACTTCTTTGGGATTCTCTGAGCTTCCTGGACTTCCTGGAAGTCTGTTTCCTTTGCCAGATTGGGGAAGTTCTCCTTTATTATTTGTTCAAATAAGTTTTCCACTTGTTGCTTTTCCCCTTCTCCTTCTGGTACCCCTGTAATTCAGATGTTGAAACATTTAAAGATGTTCTGGAGGTTCCTAAGCCCCTCCTCATTTTTTTGAATTCTTGTTTCTTCATTCTTTTCTGGTTGGATGTTTCTTTCTTCCTTCTGGTCCACTCCATTGATTTGAGACCCAGTTTCCTTCCCATCACTATTGGTTCCCTATACATTTTCCTTTATTTCACTTAGCGTAACCTTCCTTTTTTCATTTGATTTGCAACAAATTCAGCCAATTCTGTGAGCATCCTGATTACCAGTGTTTTGAACTATGCATCTGATAGGTTGGCTACCTCTTTGTCACTTAGTTGTATTTTTTCTGGATCTTTGATCTGTTCTTTCGTTTCGGCCATTTTTTTTGTCTCGCGGTGAGGGGTGGCTCCTTAGGTGTTCACCTGGGTGGGGCAACCCAGCAGCCGGGTTGTGACATGTGGGGCAGGGGTCCAAGTTGGAACAATGGTGCTTTCTCTGCTCTCTGCTGGATTTCAGTCACTTCTCCCACTTCCCACAAGCAAATTGGGCCCTTCTGGTGCTGATCCCTGTGTGAGTGTGTTGCAGAACAGACCGGGGCTGGGGGTGCTGAATGAATATAAAATACCCACCCTTTTTCTCTGGGGGTTCCTCCCCACCTGCTGGGTTCGTTTGGCCTGCTGCCTGAGGAACAACGTCTCAATGCCAGAGATCAGTGAAAAGGAAAGGAATTTATTATTTATTTGAAATATTATAAACTAAAGTTCTCTACAAACGCACACGGTCCTCCCAGCACCCTCTATGTGGCAAAAGGGAGCACTTCCAAAGCTTCGTGGTCCCAATCAAGACACCCAAGCTACGTAGTCCTAAACAGATGTGTGGTCCCAAAAAGAGAGACACCCAATGGCTGCTGCACCTCCGTTTAAATCCCAGCGCCAATCTTCCTCTGCAGCTTCATTTCCGGCTCCTCCTCCAAATGGCCACAGCTGCCAGCATTCCGAGCAGGTGTGGAGCCAATCATCTCCAAGCTCTTCTGGACCCTATTACAAATCCCTATTTGGGGTTCCCCTCTTGGCTACACCCTGTTACAGGTGGGTTTGTGTACATTCTAGGGCCCTGTGGGTCTTTCCAATGAACTCTTCTGTGAGGCTGGCTTTGAGGCTTTATTTCCCAGTGCCGGGGCCCTGGGTTGCGTGGTCTGTTTTGCTCCCCAGTTTCACCTGATTTATCTGCACGCAAATGTGGGATGGCCCACCGCCAGCTACTTTGAGTGCTGCACTCCTCCACAGTCCGCCGCCTGACTGGTCCACCAGCCTCCACCTTGTGTGCCTAGGGTCTGCCATCCGCCTGACTCTGCCCCTCCTACAGTTCTGGATGAATATGTTTACTTTAACTCCTTGGTTGTCAGACTTCCACACAGTTCAATTTTTTGTTGGTATTGGTGGTTTTTTGTTTTTAAATTGTTGTTGTCCTTAGTTTGGCTGTGCGAGGAGGCACAGTGTGTCTACCTACACCTCTGTCTTGGCCGGGAGTAAGTGCAGGTTTTAGTTAATGATGACAAACGTGTTATTTTTGTTTAAACATGATTGTACAACTCCTCCACCCCTCCACTCTCCAGCTGACTCTCAGGGAAAATAGGTTGCTCACCATGAAACTGCTTCAGTGTGAACTAGGAAATGCATATACTTGCACCTCATCTTTTAACTCAGCATTGTAAACATTCATGACTTCAGGGGCATTGTTTGTAACAAAATTTACTTTGTGGACTGATTATGTAAAGACCTCTTTTAAGTGCTATTACTGTTTTTTGCTGCCAAAACATTGGATAATTGATATCTTGTGTTAGACCACTTCTTTAGTTTAGCTTCAAATAGCATACCTGTCCATTGTTTGCTGAAGTTTCTTGTTCTTAGTATAATGTGATGTCTTTAATAAAAGAGTTTCGTTATAAGGAATAATTTCATAAATATTTCAGAACTGGCTTTTTCATAAGGCACTTTAGTATAGCACTAGTTTTCATGTACTACTGATAATTTAAATATATTTAAAGTGATGTTTATGTTCATGATTGGTTGATTTAATTTCGTATAAAACATTTCAGATTTTGTTCTTGCATCACCCAGTCTTCATGGTCTGTTTTATTAATTCTTTATTAGAAAGTACTTTCTACCATGATAACATTTTGAAAATCAGTTAGATACAAAGACTTTACAACATTTTTAAAAAAATGTATTTTAAGCATCAGTTATACTGCATTCGAAGATTTTGTGGGGGGTGTTTGAAAAAAATCTTATTTTTTTTGTTATTCTAACAATTCAGATTGTTGCAAGTTTTATTGCTTCAAATGCTACTCCAGTCAGGGTTAATAAAGGGCACATTGAGATGTAGATAAACAATTTGTTTATCACCAGAAAACTTTATAAGCCAAACCACACAGTGCCTCATTTTTTCCAATCATTTAAAATTATTTCAAACTGTTTACTGTTGTTCAAATGAATATATTAAATATATCCTCAAAGATAAAATTGTAGTAGTTAACATGAATTGACTTCACTAAGAGATGGAAAGTTTCACTCAAGAGACAGTTGAGAATTCATACTCATGGCAACTGTGTAGTTGTGGTGTAATTAACCTTGACTCTGGTCTGAATGAATGGCAGAATAGCTTATGCCCTTACTCTCAATTAGGGAAGTAGAAAAATACAACATGGATTGATGTTTTCAAGAATACTTACTTGGAGTATGTCTTGAGTCAGTACATTAAAAAAAAAAGTTCAGACTACATAGAAAATATGTGCAGTCAAATGAAATATTATGGTAAAATAATTTATTTTAGTTTTTTATTACTTCCATTCTTTAAATTCTCAGTTGATTGGGTTCCTTGAGGTCAGAACCAAATTCATACCTCAAAGATTTTAAAAATGACTACTAGAGTATCAAGAATGCTAGAGACTGAGCTGAAAAAATAGAAGACATGAAAATGCCTACTTTTTAAATGTGTCATCGTTTTAATCATACTCTTTTGGGTGTTTTTCAGATGCCTCTCCATCCCTTCACCCTTCCTTGTAGGAAGAGTTTTGTCTTACTGAGTGATGTTCTCTCTCACTTATTTCCTGTAGCTCCTGAGTATTGGTGTTCCATTGCTTACTTTGAAATGGATGTTCAAGTAGGAGAGACATTTAAGGTTCCTTCAAGCTGCCCTATTGTTACTGTTGATGGATATGTGGACCCTTCTGGAGGAGATCGCTTTTGCTTGGGTCAACTCTCCAATGTCCACAGGACAGAAGCCATTGAGAGAGCAAGGTATTGATTATATAGTTATTTTAAAAAGTTGAACATGCCACACTGTCTTTTATTCAAAATTATATTTTTCAGTGCAGATTATGTAAGTGTTAGAATAGGGAAAAAACAAAGGTTATTTTGCAAATTCAGAGTCAGTAAGCATTCCACTTGAATTGTAGCTGTTTGCCATTTAAAATATGATAAAAGGCTGTCTTTTTAATTTTTTAATTTATGTATAGTTGGCATACAATCTTATGTTGGTTATATTAGTTTCAGATGTACAATACAGTGATTCGACATTTTTATGCCATACAATGTGATCACCCTAATTCTAGAATCAATTATCTCTCACTGTGTACACTTATCACAATGTTACTAACTAAATGCCCCTTCCCCTGTTCACCTGTCCTCCCCACTCCCTTCTGATAACTGTCACTTTGGTCTGTGTTTCTATGAGTCTGTTTAGTTTGTTTTGTGTATTTGGTTCCACATGTAAGTGAACCCACATGGTATTTGTCTTTCTCTGCCTGACTTACTTCAGTTGGCATAATACCCATGTTGTCGCAAATGGCAAGATTTTACTTTTTATTGGTACACAATATTCCATTGTGTATACATGCTACATCTTGAAGATTTTGAGTATATTTGTGTGTAAATGAAGTTTCTGTGGTTGAATAGTAACAAGACCTTTTGGAATCCAGTTTAAAAACTAATTTTTATTTCCCCTGATCATATATTATTTCTACACATATTTAAAGGAAATAATAACTGAAGACATGTTTCTGCAAATGTTATTTATTAATGTTGGAAAATAATAAAACAGAATGGTTAAGTCAATTTTGATAAACTTTCTTTTTGTAGTCATTAAAATGTTGATAAAAAGTTTATATAATGAAATGTAAATGTTTAAGATGAAATATGGGAAAACACAATTTTAGGTATTGTGTAATCTTTGCTCTTTAAGAAAATGTGTGTGTAAATACATCATCTTGGCTCTATCAAAGCTGTGTCTATGGCAAATTACCTACTCTCTAAGTCAGTGCTGTCTAATAGAATTTTCTGTGATGAAGGAAATGGTTTATATCTGTGTTGTCCAGTACTGTAGCTACTAGCCACATATAGCTATTGAGTACTTAAAATACAGACGTGACGAACTGAATTTTTAAGTTATTTTTCATTAATTTAAGTAGCCACTTTTATCTAGTGACTGTCAGTTTGGACAGTGTACCTATAAGCCTTAGTTTTGTTATTTATAGAATGGAAATAGTAATATTTAGCTCATTGAATTGTGAGTGTCAGTAAAAATTTATGTTAAATATTCGTGACATATAGTAAGCATGGGAGGGGGACCCCAAAAAACCCGGAATTATCTTCTGGAGGGTAGGTCCCTTGTAGTACAGACTTCACCTGCTAGGTGAGTGTTCTAGGAACCCATCTGTATCACTGTAACTAGCTGGTGTTGTTGTGAGAGGCTGTGTTTGGCTTCGGTGAAATTTTTTTTTGAGGACTCGAACGTGTTTTCCCATTTCATGATGGGTGATTTACAAGTGCATCTGTCCACACTGTGCTAAGTGTTCAGCAGTTTTTGACCCAGAACAGCATGACTCCCATGTCCCACCCTCCCTGTTCACCTGATCTCTCCCCAGTCAACTTTTTTTATTTCTCTGGTGGGAAAAAAATCCTCTAAGGGAAATGTTTTGCTGATGTGGAAGAGGAAACAAAAAATGACAGATGCATGAATAGGCGTCCAAATTGATGAGTTCAAAATCTGTTTTGAGCAGTGGAAAAACATCTTGATAGGTGTTTTTACATGAAATGGAGAGTGTTCTTTGAAGGTGACTGAAGTTTAAACATGTAAGAATAAATACACAATTTTTTATAAATAAATTCCAGTTTTTTGGGGTCCTTCTCTCCTATAACCTGAACTAATACATCTAAAAAAAATGTATTAAATGTACATTTATCAAAATAAAATATAATTTCCCTTTTTTCCTAAGGTTGCACATAGGCAAAGGTGTGCAATTGGAATGTAAAGGTGAAGGTGACGTTTGGGTCAGGTGCCTTAGTGACCACGCAGTCTTTGTACAGAGTTACTATTTAGACAGAGAAGCTGGGCGTGCACCTGGAGATGCTGTTCACAAGATTTACCCAAGTGCATATATAAAGGTTAGTGGGAGTTTTACTTAAATGTTTTAGACTTGGAAAACTATTCATTGTTTAAAGAATAGAGATGGAGGTCAGAAGGGTAGAAAAATGTCTCTTTATGCATTAAATCTCAGAAATTGTTTATTTATAAAACATATTTCGTTGGTGCATTTGTTGACATGACTAGTTATTTAGTTATGTGGTCACATTCATGTCTAGTTACTTTATTAGCAAATTTGTTAACTGTTTTAGAGTAACACATAGGTTTTTGAAAATATTGAGTGAACCCACCAAACATTCCTTTGTTATTAAATTGTGTAAAAATTTGGAATTCCATCTTGGCCAATCTTTAGATTTTATGAAAAGGAATTCTAAAATTAATACCTTTTCGAATTAAGAACCTGAGAAATGAAAAATTCAACACAAGGTTTTTTTGATTGGTTATTTTGTGCATTAAATGAGTTCTATTAACTATATTATTTTTCTAATTAAGTCTAAGGTATTTGTATTAATATGCAAATTCAACTCAATATTATACATTCAACTCATTTTAATTTTATGACACTGAAAGAGAAATATAGTTGTAATTAGATAGCCTAAACATTTTTAATTTCAGAGTTTTCACAGTCTTCCTAAGCATCTTTATTATTGGCTACTATAAATTAGTGGAATAAACTATTTCATACTACTTATTCCCAGGAAATTGTTTAGCATACAGATAATATAGCCACACAGTGTCTACAAAAATGGAATTACTTGATTACTTCACAACAGTATCTCATTTTCCGTCACTACAGGTCAGTTAAAGGACATACAGATCTTGTTAAAGATTTTATTTACTTTATTTTTAGAGAGAGGGGAAGGTAGGGAGAAAGACAGGAAGAGAAATATCAGTTGGTTGCCTCTTGTGCCCCAATTGGGGATTGAACTGGCAACCCAGGCATGTGCCTTGACTGGGAGTTAAGCTGGTGACCTTTCACTTTGTGGGATGATGCCCAACCAACTGAGCCACATCATTCAGGGCAGAGATCTTTTTAAAAATGAAACTTTCAAATATATCAAGTCTAAAGAACATAATAAACTCCCGCGTACCCATCATCTAGCTTTTAACAATTGTCAGCATTTTAATGTGCGTTAGTCATTTAATGTGTTTCTGTCTCTATTTTTTCCCATAGTAATTAAAGGCAATTCCAAACATTATGTTAGTTCACACATTAAAATATACTGAAGTATGAGTCACCAATTTGTAAATATTTCTAAAAAGCAATCACAATGTTACTTATTGCACCTAACAAATTAACAGTAATTCCCTAATAAAAGTTATGGCAGTAGAGGACCATTTATACTTTTGAGCTGTTGGAACAATGACATACAATAGAATCGAAAATATTATATTTATTGGTAGGTTATCATGATGTGGAAAAGTTGGTTATAAACATTGCACAGAATATCCATTTTGTTAAAGAAGTGGGTATTTGTATATCTTTTTATAATTTTTAATTTTCATTTACAGCTAACATACATATTAGTTTCATGTGTACACCCCAGTGATCAGACATTACATGACTTAATAAGTGATCCTCCTGATAAGTCTTGCACCCATCTGATACGATACATAGTTATTAGACTATTACTGACTATATTCTCTATGCTGTACTTCACATCCCAATGACTGTTGCTGCCACTGCCAATTTGTACTTCTTAATCTCTTTACTTTTTCCATTCATTCCCCCAGTGCCCCTTCCCATCTGGCAACCATCAAAACATTCTCTGTGTCTATGATTCTATTTCTGTTCTGATTACTTATTTTTTCTTAGATTCAATTGTTGATAGATATGTATTTATTGCCATTTTATTGCCCATAGTTTTGATCTTTTTCTTTAAGTTCCTTTAATATTTCATGTAATAATGGTTTGGTGATGATGAACTACTTTAGTTTTTTTTTTTTTTTGGTCTGGGAATCTCTTTATCTCTCATTTGATTCTAAACGGTAGCTTTGCTGGATAGAGCAATGTTGGCTGTAGGTTCTTGCTTTCATGACTTTGAATATTTCTTGCCAGTTCCTTCTGGCCTGCAAAGTTTCTTTTGAGAAATCAGCTGACCGTCTTAATGGGAGTTCCCTTGTAGTAGGTAACTGTTTTTCTTTTACTACTTTTTTTTTAAGATTTTATTTATTTACTTTTAGAGAGAGGGGATAGGAGGGAGAAAGAGAGGGAGAGAAATATCAATGTGTGGTTGCCTCTTGTGCGCCCCACACTGGGGACCTGGCCTACAACTCAGGCATGTGCCCTGACCGGGAATCAAACCAGCGACCCTCTGGTTCGCAGGTCAGTGCTCAGTCCACTGAGCCACACTGGCCAGGGCTCTTTTACTACTTTTAAGACTCTCTCTTTGTCTTTAACCTTTGGCATTTTATTTATGATATGTCTTGGTGTGGGCCTCTTTGAGTTCATCTTGATTGGGACTCTCTGGCTTCCTGGACTTGTATGTCTGTTTCCTTCACCATGTTAGGGAAGTTTTCAGTCATTATTTCTTCAATTAGGTTTTTGATTTCTTGTTTTCTCACTTCTCCTTCAGGCACCCCCACGATGTGAATGTTGGTATACTTGAAGTTTCCCCAGAGGCTGCTTACTACCCTCATTTCTTTGGATTCTTTTTTCTTGCTTTCTAATAGGGTGTTTGTTGCTTCCTTATATTCCAAATTGCTGATTTGATTCTTGGCTTCATCCACTCTGCTGCTACTGTTGAGTCCTTGTAAATTTTTCTTTATTTCAATTATTATATCCTTCATTTCTGACTGGCTCTTTTTTATGTTGTCGAAGTTCTCACTAAGTTCAGTGAGCATCCTTGTAACCAGTGTTTTGAACTCTGCCACTAGTAGATTACTTGCTTCCATTTTGTTTAGTTCTTTTTATTTCATTTGGGGTGTGTTTCCTTGTGTCCTCATTTTGGCAGCCACCCTGTGTTTGTTTCTGTGTGTTAGGTAGACCTGCTACATATGTCTTCCAGGCTTGGTAGAATGGCCCAATTTAGTAGGTGCCCCGTAGAGTCCAGTGGTACATCCTCCCTATCACCCAAGCTGGGTATGCAAGGTGCGTCCATCATGTAGGCTGCATACATCCTCCTCTTGTAGTTGAACTTTGATTGCTGTTGGCATGTCAATGGGAGGGATTTACCCAGGCCAGTCACTTTCAAGGACTGGTTGTGACTGTTGACCACCAACCTCTGGCCACCGTGGAGTATCAGCTGTGTAGGGGCCCACTCCACAGAACAGGACTTACTTCAGTGGGGCTCCATGCCCACTAGTCCGCTCCTTGAGTGTGTTGCTTGAGGAGGTGGTTGGGTAGTGGTGCTCAGAAAGAGTCTAAAGCTATCCACTGGGTGTGCTGGCTCTGGGGCCTCTCGGGAGGTACAGGTCAAGGTAAGCTACTGCCTGTGTTCTGCCTGGGGCTACCTAGCATAGCAGAGCAGTCTGCAGATGGCTGTTACTTGTGCTGGGTTGGAGGTGCCCAGGTGCGGCCACACTGTGAAACAAGACTGGCTGCTACTAGTGCCAGGCCTGAGGCCACTTAGTGAGAAGTACAGGGCTTGCTGAGGCCAGATGCTGCTTGTTTGAGAGAATTTAGGAAAATCTGAAGCATGAGCCAAGACAGGCCATTCGTATAGAAAAGCCACTGGAAACAGCTTGGTTGGGCCCCAAAGTTGGGTGGTGTGGGAATCACCAGGGTGGGGCATACAGTGTGAGCCAGGCTGATGGAGTCGTAGATGTGGTGCCCGCCTGCCAGCTCTGTGGGAGTAGTGTTCCTCAGAGGAACAGGGGCGTCTGCTAGCACTTCTGTCTGGGAGAAAGCTGCTCCACAGCTCTCCCCCTGAAGCCGATAGATACTTCAGTTCCTCCCATTATGTCTCTGCTGCCTTTCCAGCTGTTGCTACCCCTGCGCTCGACCTCAGGGAGAGTGAGTTTGAGTAAGTCCTTGCATGGGCTGTTTAAGAGGAACTGTTTGGGACTCTGGAAGTTTCTGTCTTCCTCAGCCTAAATCTCCACTGGTTTTTACAGCCAGAAATTTGGGGACTTCCGTGTCTGGTGCTGTGGGGCTGGGACTCCTTGCTCCCACAATATCCTTCCCAGTGTTTATCTGCTACGTGTGTGTGTGGAACCACCCTGTTCAGCATCTCTGCCCCTCCTATCAATCCTGATGTGATTCTTCTTTAATTCCATAGTTGTAGGACTTCCGTTCAGCTCTGTTTCTGGAGGTTCTTAACGGTGGTTGTTCTGTACCTTAGTTGTGGTTTTGATGTGGTTGTATGAGGAGGTGAGTACCATGTGTACCTGTGTCTCCATCCTGACCCGAAGTCCTACATTTTATACTGTACACACAAGTCTAGAATGGTGTAGAATTATTATTTTGTGTGTGTGTTTTCCAGTTTTTCCATAAGGAATTTTAGTTCTTTGTGCTTTGTAATTATTTTTCAATGATGTTGGATTTTCTCATATGTTTTGTAATGTAGTTTCTATTTGTTGGCAAGTTAGCCTTGAGAGAATTCATTTTATTTACTTTATTTTTTTTAATCACTGTCATTGTGTCCCTTAGTCTGGCACCTAGGGATTCACATCTTAGAACCAATTCTTTTTTTTTAGCATTTACAAAAAGTTTTATTTGATTGCATTTTGGAAGAAACCAAAATACAAAACAAAAACAAAAGCTGTTTTGCCTCAGTGTTTTTTTTTTTAATTTAAATTATTTTATTGTTCAATTACAGTTGTCCGTATTTTCTCCCTACCCCTCCCCTCGACCCTTCCAAAACCACCTCCCTCCCTTGCTTCCACCCTCCCCTTGGTTTTGTCCATGTATTCTTTATAGTAGTTCCTGAAAACCCTCCAATTCTTATATTTAGAAGTTAGAGGAGGAATTTTGTCCCTTGAGGAAGTTGGATTCCAATCCACAGGTATACTGAGGGCTTAATTCCTGTTGCATAGTTTTTTCTGATGCTTACCTCTACAACAGTCAAGAATTTTATGCTTGCTACATTTCTGAATTAGCTCTCAAGGTATATTACCAAGCACTTGATTCATGGGCCTGTTGTAGCTCTTAAGGAGCCCGGCTGTTGTCTCTCTTCATATTACATCAAGAAGTTGAATTTCTGTCTTCCGCACCTTCTGTTTTTGGTCCTTGTATTCCAACTACTTCCTCTCTTTAGTCCTTGCTCTCCACTGTGGATTTTGTTTATCCGTCATCAGTCGATGGGCATAAAGGTTGTTTTCACTTTTTGTCTATTATGAGTAATTCTGCTCTGGACATTCATACAGAAGTTTTTAGGGAGGTATGTTTTCATTTTCCTGGATATGTAACTAGGAGTAGAGTTGCTGGATCACAGGTATCTCTATGCTTAACTTTTTGAGGGACTGCCAGACTGTTTTTCAAAGTGGTGATACCATTTTACATTTCTACCAGCAGTGTGTACTTGAGGGTTTCAATTTCTCTATATTCTTGTCAACACTTGTTATTATCTATTTTTTATTTTGTCTTCCTTGTGAATGTGAAGTGATATCTCATTGTGATTTTGATTTGCATTTCCCTAATGGCTAATAACGTTGAACATTTTTCCATGTGCTTATTGGCCATTTGTGTATCTTTGGAGAAATGTCTATTCAGATATTTTGCCCATTTTTAAAATTAGGTTGTTTTATTTCTTAAAAAAATTTTTTTTATTTTAATATTTATTTATTTTTAGAGAAAGGGGAAGGAGGAGGGGGAGGGAGAAACAGCGATACTTGAGAGAAACATTGATTGGTTGCTTCTTATATGCCCCCAACGGAGAACCTGGCCTGTGACTCAGACATGGGCCCTGCCTGGAAATTGAACCAATGGCCTTTAGGTTTGCAGGATGGTGCTCAATCTACTGAGCCATACCAGCCAGGGCTTTTATTTTATTATCTCAAAAAAATTTTTTTTAATTGATTTCAGAGAGAGGGGAAGGAGGGAGAAAAAGGGAGAGAAACATCGATGTGAGAGAAAAACATTGGGTTACCTTGAGTGCACACCCCTACCAGGACTGAACCCACAACCTGGGTGTGTGCCCTGACTGGGAATCAGACCCCTGATCTTCTGGTTTATGGGACAACACTCCAACCAAGTGAGCAATGCCAGCCAGGGCAATTGGGTTGTCTTTTTATTATTGAGTTGTAAGAGTTCTTTATATATCCTGGGTATCAGTCCCTTACCAGGTATGTAACTTGCAAATATTTTCATCTGTTCCTTGGCTTGTCTTTCACTTTCTTGATATGATTTGCAGTACAAGAGTTGTTAATATTGGTGTTTTCCAGATTATCTGTTTTTTGAATGCTCGTGCTTTTGATGTCATATGTAAGAAACCACTCTTAATCTAAGGTCATGAAGAGTTACTCCTCTGTTTTTTCCTAAGAGTTTTATAGTTTTAGCTCTTACATTTATGATGCCTTTTAGTTAATTTATATGTGTATAGCTTAAGGTGATTGATCCAGCTTGCATGAGAATATTCAGTTGTTCCAGCAACCATTTGTTAAAAAGACTCTTCTTTCCTTTATCAAGTTATCTCGACACCCGTGTGGAAATTCAGTTGGCCATAAATGTAAAGGTTTATTTCTAGGCTATGAATTCTGTTTCATTGATCTATATATTTATGCTTATGGCAGCACTACTCTGCCTTAATTACTGTAGCTTTGTAGTAAGTTTTGAAATTGGGAAGTGTGAGTTCTCCAACTTTGTCCTTTTTCAGTATTGTTTTGGCTATTGCCACCCCTTTGTATTTCCATATGAGTTAATTGATTGACTTGGAGGCTATCCATTTTTAATAGTTTTTCTGTCTTTTGCATGTATTTGAAGCAGAGAGAGAAGGTAGTTACACATACCTACTCGTTGATCTTGAGTGGAAGTCCCTGGATGACTTGTATAATTTGAAGTGAATAAACAGAGCACTATAGTGTTGAATATATACTGTGTGCCAAATAGTAGTTACAAACTTATCAGATATGGGTTAGTATTTAAAACATAATAAGTGTAACATCTCTACTTTGGTACAAATGACCCTTGAAAAGCCTCCAAGGTGTATGAGACATGTCATTACTTGATAAACTGTTGCGGATAGATTTTTAGGTAGTCTTAGGCCTTTGCTAGGAAAAATAACTATCTTGTGGGACATTTTAGTGGAGTAAAAAAATCTCATTTTTGTTATAGTAACTGTCTTAAGATAAAAAAAAAAAAATTTGTCAAGTATATTACTGTTCTCCAGAAGTGTCTTCTTATTAGCCACAAAGAGATGCAAGTATATGCTAAATCTAACATTGGCATTTTCTTCATTTGCTGATTTTTGGGGCAGCTGTAACTAAACAATCTGTTTAGGTTGTCAGATCTCTTCTCACCGGAGATGATATTACTGAGGTAAACAGTGTGCAGATAGTATGAACCCCCGGAAGGAATGCCCACAATATTAGAAATATAACCCTCAACCCCAATATACACACAGATACATTTTTCCCTTTTTAATTAAACTGAGAAAAGCATGGATTTGGAAAGTAGTTCTCATTTTATAAAACTAGAAGCTAGAACTGAATTGTGGATATTTCCTTCCAAGATGTCGATTCTTTTCCCTGCTTCTCTCATGACAGAGTAGTCATCTCATATTTATGAAGTCTGATTTAATGAAACGGCATTTTACAAGCTTTAAATGAAGTGAATGTGTGAATTCCTATTTAGTGGCCTTGCTCTTTTGCTTTGAAAAGTAGGTAAGACCTGTTTCATTTAGTGTTGTTTAGTACTGGGCACTTAGGTTTTTTAACAACTTTATTGAGATAGATAAAATGTAGATATCATATTACTCACCCATTTAAAGTGAATAATTCAGTGATCTTTAGTACATTCACAGAGTTGTGCAGCCATCACCACAGTCAGTTTTAGGACATTTTCGTCACTCCGGAGAGAAACCCTGCACCCCGGAGTGCCTCAGACCTAGCCAACCACTGATGTCCTTTCCATATAGATTTGCTTATTCAGAATATTTCAGTAAATGCAGTCCTGGTGTGGCCTTCTGCGGCTTCTTTTCACTGAACATGTTTTTAAGCTTCTTGTAGCATATGTGTGTACTTCATTCCTTTTACGGTTCAGTAATACTTCATGTACCACATTTTGTTTATCCATTCATCGAGTAATGGGATAGGGGTTTACGCTTTTTTTATTGTATTGTGAACAGTACTGCTATGAACATTAATGTACAAGTTTTTGTGTGAATGTATATCTTCAAATTCTAAAGATAACATAGGAAAAAGCACAGATTACCTTTGGTATGGCGATGACTTTTCAGTTATAACACCAAAGGCACGGTCTGTGAAAAAAATGATTCATAGGCCGGACTTCGTTAAAATGTAAAACTTCTTCCCTGGCTGATGTGGCTCAGTTGTCTGGGTGTCATCCCATGAGTCAAGGGGATCACCAGTTCACTCCCCAGTCGGGGCACATGCCTGGGTTGCAGGTTAAGTCCCCGATGGGAGTGCATGCGAGAGGTAGTTGATTGATGTTTCTCTTTCACATCAATGTGTCTCTCCCTTTCTTTCTCCCTTCTTTCCCCTCTCTCTGAAGATGAATAAATAAAATCTTTTTTTAAAATGTAAAACGTTTTTTCTGTGAAAGTGACAAGACAATGAGAAAATAAGCCACAGACTTGGAGAAAATACTTAAAAAAGACACATCTGATAAAGGACTGTTATCTGAAATAGAGAAAACTTTTAAATCGGGCAATGAGAAAACAACCTGAATAAAAACTGGGCAAAAATCCTGAACACACACTTCACTGAAAAGATATACCAATAGCAAGTAAGCATATGAAAAGATGTTCAACATCATATGTCATTAGGGGATTGCAAATTAAAACAAAAATGAGATACCACTACATACCTAGTAGAATGGCCAAAATCCAGAACCCTGTTAAAACCAAATGCTGACAAGGATGTGAAGCAACAGGAACTCTCATCATTGCTGGTGGGAAGGCAAAATGGCACAGCCAGTTTGAAGGGACAGTTTGGTAGTTTCTTACATAGCTAAACATACTTTTACTATATAATCTATCAGTTGTGCTCCTTGGTATTTACCCAAGTGGATTGAAAACTTAAGTCCACCCAAACTCCTGCACATGGATGTTTATAGAGCTGTATTTATAATTGCTAACATTTGGACGCAACCAAGATATCCTTCAGTAGGTGAATGGATGGATAAACTGTAGTGTATTGACACAGTGGAATATTAACAGCACTAAAAAGAAATGAGCTATGAAGCCACTGAAAGACATGGAGGAACCTTATCCCATATTACTAAGTGTCTCGATTCCAATCCTGTAACATTTTGGAGAAGGCAGAACTATGGAGATAGTAAAAAGATCGGGGATAAGGGATAAGGGGGAAAGGGTGCATGGGCAGAGCACAGAGGAATTTTAGGACAGTGAGACTACTTTGTATGGTACTTAGGGTTGGCTGCATGTCATTATACATTTGTCCAAACTCATAGAATGTACGAAACCTAGAGTGAACCCTCACAGCCGCTGTGACTTGGGTGATAATGACATGTCAGTGTAGGTTCCTTGATTGTAACAAATGTATCCTTGTGGTGTGGGTTGTCAGTAAGTAGGGGCAATTGTAGTTGAGTGGGGAGATTGTACTTGACTTCTGCTCAATTTTACTGTGAACCTAAAACTGCTCTAAAAAGGTAAAGTTAATTAATTTTCTTCTTTAAAAAAGTGGTTGTAGAGCTGTTCAACTTTTCAGATATTTGAGTCACCTTGTGTTTATGCCACATAATGCCTTCCAAGAGGCCATAGCCTGATGGGAAGGTTCAGAATCTGATGGACTCTTGGGGAATCTTGAAAAACCAACCGTTTCCGTTCTGGGCATTGTGGAAGTTCTGATTTCTGGATCTGACTCTGTCATGTTTTCTACCCTGAAGCCTTTTAGGTGTAATAATTTGGCCAGGTAATACATACATACGTAAATATTTGATAAATTCCTGTCTTAAAGAGAATAAGATCATCTAAATTTTGTCATCCGTTGATGCTAGAAGACAAACATTGAGTGGAGACACACTGTATTTTTCGGGCTATAAGACGAACTCCCCCTTCCCCCCGCAGTGTGGAAAGAATAATGGTGGTTAATGCTGCTGTTGAGTTCTGTTTACATTGACGTTGGTGAAATTTTATGTTATTAAATATTTTACCACATTTTTTGCTTCAAGATTTTTCCCCTCTAAAACTTAGGTGCGTCTTATAGTCCAAAAAATGTGGGTAAGAGTAGGAATGTGATTTGCTAACTGGAGAAGGCCATTTTCTTTAGTGTTGTATACTCTTATGGTTTGTGTGAACATCATGGATAAAGACAGAAGTTCTGAGGCATCTGAAAATTAATGGTGTGGATTTCAGACATGTTTATCTGGTAAAGTAGTGTTCATTCTTTGAACTTTGTTATTGTCGAGGATAAGCATGCTTGCTTATGTTTGGATTTTATGCATACTAGGAGAGAGTTTTTAAAAAAATAATTTACTGTTTGAATAAGGAATATGGTCACATGGTTCAGAAATTAAAATGATATGAAAAGTTTGCCTCTAGCAGCCTGCCTTCTCCTCTGTCCTTGTCGTTCTTTCCTACAGCTCTTACACCTGAGCACCCTGCGTG
The DNA here is from genome assembly GCA_004027475.1 of Anoura caudifer. Lineage (NCBI taxonomy): Eukaryota > Metazoa > Chordata > Mammalia > Chiroptera > Phyllostomidae > Anoura > Anoura caudifer. Next base: position 206,627 of record PVKU01002147.1, on the reverse strand, counting down.
CGTAACGTTTCAGTGCTTTGTGTAACGCAGACACAAGCAAACACGTTATTTTAGGAAGTTGGGTTTTTCCTAGAAAAGGGGTGGTGTGATTTATCATCCATAACTTCAGTTGGTTACCGAAAGAACATTCCAGTGCTTTATGAGGCTAAGGATATAATTGGCAAGCCCTTTCTTACTGTGCCAGCCCTTGGCATGGCTGATAAAGAACACTGACATTTATGAATTCCTTAACTCATCCTGAAAGGGAAATGGCTGCAGGGGAGGCCAAAAACAAAATAAGTAACATTTATTGACAATTTGCTATATACTATGCCAAGTTTACAACAACCCCATGAAAAATCATGTACCCGTAGTGTTCCTATTTCATAGGTAAGAAAAGTGAGGTTCCAAAGAGGTTAATAAAGAACCCATGTAATCAGCAGATATTAGTATAGTATTCAAAGTTCAGCTTTTAAAAAATGATTAGCATTTTTAAACATAGAGAAAACTAGAGAAACTAACTTAATGAAATCCCATTACCTATCACTGAGATTCATTAATGTTAAGATTTTACATTTGCTTGATCCATCCTTTTTTCTTTGTATTTTTTCTTTTTAAAATTGAGTTTAAATGTATTTTTTTTGTTTCTTACATATTTTCAAACACGCCCTAGGTTGCATGATATTTTGCTCCTATGCAGTGAAGTTTGTGCATTTCTTAAAAATGCAGATGTTTTCTTATATAGTGACAATGGCATTAATTACACTCCTCCAAATAGCTAGAATGATAAAGAAGTTGGTCATATGACCAAAGTCATCAATTCATCCTAAAGAAAACTCAAAACAATTTGTTTTGAAAGAGGGGGAGTGATTTCTTCACTGTTTATTTTACATAAATGGGTCGTTATTCACAGGGACAGTAACGCTGACCCACACTTAATTAGATAAAGGATACAGGCGTGTGGCCATCACAGCTGTCCTGATGGTGAAATGTGCCTCTAGGCCACTTTGCCCAACTACCAATTACAGCGTACATAAAAACTTAGGATTTTTAATTAATTTTTTGAGAGCTAAATGAAGCTGTGAGTTATGAACAAACGGTGCACTGATTATTGATGTGTGGAATCTTTTCTGATGGGCTCACAGCGTTAAACTTGCCCTTTTTTTAAAAGGTCTTTGATTTGCGTCAGTGTCATCGGCAGATGCAGCAGCAGGCGGCCACTGCACAAGCGGCAGCAGCTGCTCAGGCTGCAGCCGTGGCAGGAAACATCCCTGGCCCAGGATCAGTGGGTGGGATAGCTCCAGCGATCAGTAAGTACGCTTTTGGTTTTGTTGTTGTTTTACCTTGATTCAGTCATTTGATTAGCTACTTTAAGCAATAATACAAATTAAAGTTCTCTTTACTGGGATAATAACATTTTTGAATTTGTAAAAAAACAAAACAAAACTTCTTTGGTAACATTTGCTCTTTGTCTAGGACCCTGTTTTCATTCTTTTTGTGTCAAAAAGGGAGTACGGGATACAGAAGAAAAGGGGTTATTGTTATATTATTGGTCATCTCCCCGTTTTGGTTGTTGCTTTTAATTCCTGCCTCACCAGCCAGGGTGGGTTGTTACCACTGATATGCTTGGCTTTATTTTACAAGGAAAGCATATTTCAATTTCAGAGTTAGGCACCTCCAGGCTTTTTTTAAAGTATGCTAAGTATGCAGAGAAAACTGAGTGAGGGTGGTATTTTGATAACTTGTAGACTTTTTTTCAATTTTAGGGTAAAATTGAACTGTGTGCCAGGTTTCACACTGATGGGGAATTTTTTACTGCAGAGTTAAACTCCTGACTATAGACTTTTATGATGGAAACACGTGGCACCCATCTTCCACGTCTGAAGGCATAACTAGTGATTCATTCAACCCCTGTTCTTAACCTCTTCAGTGTGGTAAGCAAATCACACTGGCTAAGAAAACTGCAGTGGCCCTGCAGGTTTCTCTACAGTACATGCAAATTCCTCCCATTAGTTTCATTGTGATATTGATGAATGCAGGTTGACATATGACTTGTATGTTCTTACTGGAAAATTAGATGTAGTGTCTCCATTGTGACTGATGTTCAGGAGTTTACAATTTAAAGGTAGATAAGGCATATTCATTTGAAGAATCTGATTTTTTAAAAAATTTGGGCATCTAAACCATTAATTTGCTAGTTTTGATGTTATAAACACATTTTTACTAAAGAATCCAGAACAACTAAATTTTTCATTGTCCTCTACTGCCCTTATTGAGTAATTGCATATTATCTATTACATTGTGAAATGAGAGACATTGTTGGGTCATCCAAGAAGGTTTATGGAACCAGGACCATTACTGTCTCATTCTAGTCATGTCTTGCTCTAACTAGGCTGTGCAGACAGACCAGACAGGGGGGCTCTAAGAACCACTCTGTGGGCATAGGCGGCCTCTTAAAAACGAATTGTTTCTTATCCGCTCACCTCCACGTCTAACGAGAAAAACCGGAGGGGTGTTGGTAGATTATAGTAGTTTACTTTGTAATTGGTGGTAGCTAGACGACCCGTGTGGAATGCAAATTGTCTGAATCAAAAGTTTTCAGTCCCTGTTGATAAAGTTTAGATCTGTATGTAACTTCTTGGTGCTTTGACAGAGAATTATATTCTGGGGAGAGTGAAGTGAAGAAAGCTGTTCACATTATTAATGTAAGATGTAGGGAGAATGGGAAGAGATCAGCTTGTTCCCCTTATGTCTTTCCAATCTTTTCCGTTAGGTTTGTCAGCTGCTGCTGGAATTGGTGTTGATGACCTTCGTCGCTTATGCATACTGCGGATGAGTTTTGTGAAAGGCTGGGGACCGGATTACCCCAGGCAGAGCATCAAAGAAACGCCTTGCTGGATTGAGATCCACCTGCACCGGGCCCTGCAGCTCCTGGATGAAGTGCTCCACACCATGCCTATTGCCGACCCGCAGCCTCTAGACTGAGGTCTTCTACCCTTGGGGCCTGTAACGTTCGTTATCAGGATGGTGGACTATGAAATACAGTCCTGTTTATAATCTGAAGATATATTTCACTTTTGTTCTGCTTTATCTTTCATAAAGGGTTGAAAAAATGTGTTTGCTGCCTTGCTCCTAGCAGACAGAAACTGGATTAAAACAATTTTTTTTTCCTATTTAGAACTTTTCAGGCATGGCTCAGAGCTTCAAGATCAGGAAAAATACATTCTTACTATATCTTCACCAGTTACGTATGAAGGAATCATTCCAGTGCTGGAAAATTTAGCCCTTTAAGATGTCTTAGACCCTTTTATATGCAGAACATTGGCATGTGTGTTATTCTACAGAATAAATTCAATATTGCTGATTTTAAAGGCAGAGAAGTTCTCAAAGTTAATTCACCTGCTGTTTTGTGTGTGAGTTGTTATTGTTGAGCATCCTTTACTCCAAAATATTGTGCCATGTGGGTGAGTTAATTTTACCGAGAGCAACTTTACTCTGTGTTTAAAAATAAGATCGTAATGTATTATAATCTTTTATCGAGAATATTTTTTGCAAGTTAAACTAGTGAAGATGATTTCCATTCAGATTGTCTTGTGACTTCAATTTTATTTTCACCAAGGCAAAACACTAACCTCTGTGTATACTGAGAATTCCTTAAAATTATCAAAGAAATATCATTTAAAATGACACTTGTTGTCCCTGTTGGATAACTATTTATTGAGCAGTGTAACTCTGGCCTGTTAAACAGCAGATCTCTTCTAGATTTCTAGCCATAGGGTTGGTCACTAAGAACCCTAGAAGAGGAATTTCTTCCCTTCATTAATTCATAGGGAAAGGTTTTGTATTTTTAAAAACACTAAAAGCAGCGTCACTCCACCTAACATCTCACCATCTGCAAAGGTGGCAGTGCGTAAACTAAACGATGAGCATTCTGGAAACTGCTAAATTCTGTATTAAATACTGTGCAGAATAACGGACACAGTTCATAATAGGTAGTTTGGGTATTTTTGTACTTGATTTGATGTGTGACTTTTTTTCCATATACTGTTAAATCATGTATGTTATAATATTGTTTAAAATTCAGTTTTTGTATCTTGGGGCAAGACTGCAAACTTTTTATACCTTTTGGTTATTCTAAGCCCTTTGCCCATCAATGATCATATTGGTTGGCAGTGACTTTGTATAGAGAATTTAAGTAGAAAAGTTGAAAATGTAATGACTGTACCACAGACACAATATGTATGCTTTTTTCGTAGCCGGTAGCATAAATAAAACCGAATCTCAACATACCAAGTTGAATTCTAGGTTTGATTTTTAAGCTTTTTCTTTTGCACTTTTGAGTCCAACCCATGGTGAAACACCTTCTAGTAAATGACAGGCAGCAGCCAGGACTGCAGCTTTGGTTTTTCCCTCACGCTCTGCCGGGACTTCCCTGCGTGCACTGTGTATCAAGTGTAGAGTTCTTGCTTGTTGAACTTTTATTTCACTGTAGTAAAAACAGGCCCTATGGTTTATAAGATAAATAGATCGTCTACAGGATAAATAGTGTGAAATAAAATAGAGGATTATCTTTCAGATGCTTCTGCTTTTTTGCTTGGAGGGCCTTTATCAGTATAATAAGATTCTAAGGTGTGTTATATGTTTGAGAAGCACTTATGCACGATAGCCATCCTTATGTTGACCTAGATGAGCAAACCTCACCTTCTTGCTCGGAGTGTCTTCGTATAACCACCCTAGAAACCATTAAGTTTGTTTATTGCTGTAATTTATACATAGATCTTGATCCAAGCAAATGGCTTTTGTTTTTAAAATAACTTCTCTACCAACTTATTTGTACTCTTAAGTACTTACAAATAGTTTTGTTAAAGACCTCATTTCATTCTGTAAAAGTTTGATGATTTAAGCTTTATTGGCAGGTTTTAAAAAAGATATCTTTATTCTGTAGAAATTATTGACTTTAGGTCAGTTTTACTGTGAACAAAGAGTAGGAGTGAGAGGAGAGAGTTTTAGAATGGCAAATTTTTAAAATCCAGATTATTTGATTAGAACCATAAGCATGCTATGATATAATCTATTTCCTCCTTTTCTACTTTAAGAAAGGTTTTCGTGTTTAATGAAACATGAGATCTGAGTAATCATCTGGGGAAAATATGTGGAAAATATTTGCTAAGAAGTCTATCTTTGAGGCCAAGCCACCTGTCTTGGTTGCTTTCTGCTAAGAGCCATAAAAGTACATAGAAGTGCTTCTAGTTATTAATTGCTTTATGTTTGTACCTAGATGCAGTTACATGGTTTTGAGAAAACATCTGGTGCGTTATGATCAGTTATTCCTGAGAACTTAGTTGTTAAATGGTAATTCCATTTCTTAAATATAGTCATCTTTAATGAGTAAGACTAAAGCATCACTAGGTTTAAAATTTTACAGCTACTTTAAGGGTAGAGTAGTTTCTGCAGTTCTCAGAATCTGATCATTATGAGGCTCTGGTTCTGGGTGAGTTTTCTCAGCTAGTTCATATCTCAGAAACTTTCAAAATGTTGAATTTCATTGAAAGCTGAGTGAGAGATGAACCAAGCATGCACCTTTGTAGTCCATCCATCACGAGGCCTCGTCCACGTTTGTCCAGTGCCTTTCAGCGTGCGATCAAAGGGAATCCTTCACGGTGTTGCCTTGATCTTCCAGGAAGTAGATTCTTTTGTGGGATATAGTTTGTGTCGTTTTTTTAAAGTATACTACACCTGGTATACAAAGATAATGACAATAAATCACTGCCATATAACCTTGTGTTTCCAGGAGCATGGCGCGTTTGTATTGACTTAACCACTAAACAGGTCGCCTGCCCCATTTCTCCTATAAACATTGTAGGGTTACAGGTTGGGTGGTCTGGCTTAAGGACAACCATGCTTGAAACATTCGAGTAAGCTGAACACACGTTAGCTGCATTAAAAATCCACTTTTGTGGGGAAGGGTGTGGTGTAGAGGGAGGTATTTGTAACAGGAATTTTGAAGGCAAAATATAACATCCTGTCTTCCAGATGACAGATATCTTATTTTAAAACTTTATCCAGCTGTCTTTTTGATTGTGCCCATGGGGAGAAGGGAAGTTTTACCTTTTTCCAAGGTTCTCCTTCACTGTCTGTGGAGGTTAAAGAACATACGCTGAAATGTGCCTGTTCCTGGTTTGGTGGGAACTGGCTAATGCTTGTCACTCATTATCTGTTATGCAAAATCAGATTAGTTCAGATCGTTTTTGAGAGTTGGAAGAAGCTATTTTATGTTGAGTAGGGCAGAATCCTTTTTCATAGTTTTTATAGTTTGCTTTTACCATTAAGTCATTCACTGGCATTTTATTTAATGACAGCAAATTGGGGAAATGGTAAATTTAGATCACTGAGGTAAATGAGTAAATGAAAGCATTTCCCTGGAAAGTCAGTTAACAGCTCTTGTAGATGGGGCTTGGCAAAGACTGGCACATAATAGAATGAAGAAATGCATTCTTATTCCTTCTTCCCCTGCCTTTTCATTAAATTTGTTGGGGTGACACATTAAACAAAAGTATACAGGTGTCAGGTGCACGGTTTTGCAGCATGTCATCTGTGCACTGTATTGTGTGTGCTCACGCCAAGTCCAGTCTCGTCCAGCTTTTTCTTCTTTTTCGTCCATCTTCTTGCAGATGGCTGTCTGTAAATAATGGCCTAAATCCTCCTGTGCAAGATTATAGAAAATGGGCTATGGGAATCTTTTGTATAAGCCTTCCCCCCGCCTTTTCTTCCTGACAACTAGGTAATTTTTCTGAAGATGTATCAGTAAGGATGTAAAAAGTTAGTGGCCTTATTCATAGCATCCTCAGGCCCAGCCTTGTCCCTAACGCTTGTCCCAGTGTTATTAGGTTGTTTACCTTGTATCGCTGTGGATTGGGATTTTTTTACCTAATCCAGACTTGCCTTATTTAAGCAGTAAAACTTTTTTATTTTAGCCATTTCTTTGATGGAATTATTTAATGCATATGTCAGAGAACATACTGGATATGTTATTTTGTGTGTGTACCTAACTTTCTCCCTCGACTTCAGGGCTGACTTAGACAGGCAGGACTGTTTGCCTTTACTAAATAGTTACAGACTGCTGTGGGTCTGAATGTTTAGCTTTTTTGCCCTTCCAGCCCCCCATCTTCTCTCTCTCTGACAGTGATCACTTCCTGTGTGTTGTTAGTGTACCTCCTGTTAGTCGGTTCTTCTTCCCTTTCTGATTCATTTTTTCCAGCTGCTTGGGCAAGGAAACCAGATAACCAGACTTATTAATACTTCTTTGAATACAAGGGCAAACTGGGACAGGACCCAGGAAACTTTCCTGTAATGTATCGAAAGGGACTTTAGTGCTTTGGCATTTGACTGCTTAGAGTGCTTCCTGAATCTCACTTAGTATCAGGTAGTTGCGGTAGAGAGAAGTGAGTCATATTCATATTTTCCCCCTTTGCAAGACCTTGAAAGGTTTCATTGCTTCCATTTGCCTACTGCTCACATAAAAATTGGGGTTACAAGGATTATTAAATTAGATATCAATAGCCAGAGGCAGTACCCTTGTCTAGAGGACACCAGCAAAAAGACAAAACAACCATAAAAACAAACCTTGGGAAATGAAAGGAACATTTTTTTGTCATCCTCACCTAATGATATGCTTATTGATTTTAGAGAGAGAGGAAGAGGGAGAGAGAAACATCAATGTGAGGTGAAACATCGATTGGTTGCCTCACGTATGTGCCTCAGCTAGGGATCGAACCCCCAACCTAGGTTTGTGCCCTGACCAGGGATCAAACCTGCAAACTTTTGGTGTAAGGGACGATGCTCCAACCAACTGAGCCACCCGGCCAGGGCAAGAGGATCACTTTCGGGTGTCCCTTCTGAGCCCTATGTTCTGGCCTTTCTCCTCTACAGATATTTTTGACCTATAGGTGCCTTTATGAGAATTGAGGGTTTGATATCCTGCCCCAAGGAGTAGCTAAAGTAATTGCTGATGTTTTCAGGGATTTTAACATCAGACTTGAGTGAAAGAATGAACCTTTTCTTTCTTTCTTTTTTTTTTTTTTTAACTAGGAAGGACGAGAAAACTTGTTGAAGACAATCATTTCTCTCTATCGATGTATGCATAGTTTTCCGTTTCTTTAAGATGCTTTTTCAGTAGGTCTCGGAGCCAGTGCTCTTGTTCATCCTGAAACTAGTGGCTTGGGTCTGGGACCAGACATTTGTACTCTCTAGTTTGTGCTCTGCCACTAATTGGATGTATGACCTTGGGCAAGTCATTGTAAACTCCTGCTTTCTCTGGGCCTCAGTTGCCTCATCTGTAAAATGAGGGAGTTGGACTAGATGAGTTTCTCCAGCTCTGAAATTTAAGTGACCTTGCCTGCCTTGCAGCAGTTTTTGATTTCTTCCTTATCTTTGCTCTGCTGTTTGAGGGGGCTTTTTTACTTATTTCCACATTACTCAAAAGAGACTAGGCTTGAGATTTTATTACTATTCTCCTATGGACAAGAAGTTACATAATATGTTCTTAAGACTTAAATTCAACCAAAGGCCTAGCACTACCTTGGGGGCTGCAATAAATACTTTAAAAAAATGAGAGGGGGAAAGCCTTCATTTTGTTTTCCCATCATCTCTATTGAAGGTTTATTAAGGCTTTTTTGAGCGATGACCTTCTGACTTTTGGGTTGGCATGAGTGTGACACCGTCCCCTTAAGTGCTGTGTGCTGATAATTTTTTTTGTTCAACTGAAATGGATTGAAAACTTACTGTAAATGCCTGATGATATTACTTTGGGTCTTTGGTTTCTTAACTCTTTGCTCAACACAGGGAAATTCCTTTGAGCTGTATCAATGAAAATGGTTTATACAACTCAAGAAAGTACATAGTGGATGATCATTCACTTTATTCTTGGCTCTTTTAAGTCCATTTGATTAGAAGACTTTTGGCTGGAGCATTTTTTCAGAGTTCTCTTCCAGCCTATCTTTGGATGAACTTGGCTTTTCTAAGGACCTTGAGAACCTTCATTGGGGTTGGGTCGAGGGTGTGGTTTTGGGGAGTCCTGGTAGAGGCCAGCTCTGGTAGCTGGAGAGGAAGGGCTGTAACCAGCTGCTGTTGCTATGGCTGCTTGTCATTGATAGAAGGACTCGTGGGCTTGGATTGGTTAAAAGGCTAAACATGGAGTTAGCAAACTTCCTCCAGGTCTTGGGTTCTGGCCAATGCTTCAGACGTGATTTACAGGAAACGTGTGAATGCTCGTCGATGATGAAAATTTGGTGGGCTGCAAAACCATTTGGAGGAAGCGCTGGGGACGGGGACAGATTTGGTGGTGTCTTACCCAACTCTGTCTCCTCCCCTGAACTCAGAGGAATGCAGCTACACTCACACTCAGAGAGGAGCCGCTCTTGGCTTCCGCTTTTGGGGAAACTGGTCAGCTAAAGTTCCGGTAGTTCCTTTGTGGCTTTCTGTGTACTTTTTCCTGGTTGAAGTCTGTGGCTAAAAAAATCATTGAACCTTTCCTGAGAACTCTGTAATGAACTATGTTTTTGATTAAAAGAGAAAGGCAATTAAATCATTATGTGCTCATTCTTTTTCTTAAGCTTGTGGATGCGTTGGATCTGGAAAGAGTTTCTAACCACTTAGAGAATTCTCAGACTTGAGAAGAACATTTCCCTTCATTGCTCTGTGACCACTGCAATGGGAAATAGGGCATTTCAAAATGTGATCATGGAAGAAGAGTCCCCACTCCTTGTTCATTTCCAGAAGCGGGAAGTGGGGTCGTGGTGGTTGGAGGAAATGGAGGTGCTAGGGGATTATGAGAACCAAGATGCTGAAAGGAGAGGCAGCAATTGGAAATTAGAGATCCTGTCATTGCCCATCTAAGGGTTAAGGAAGGTTATCCCCCCCTAGCTGCCTCCCATATGAATGGGGGTCAGCATGGAGAGCCATGTGTCAGGTAAGGTACTCTGGCAGTGGCTTACAAAAAGCACGACCAAATCAGTACCTTCTTTCTCATCTTGCAGGCATGACTGCCAGAGATGGTTCTGAGGCCAAGAGACCTGTTCTCACCTAAAGTGTACAGTATTGTCAGGCTAAAACTTGAAGAGGGGAGCAGATTGGCATTCTATTGGGGAAAAGCCGTTACTTTGTGCAGCACTTCAGCAAAAAGGGCAGTTGCATGTATGCTTCTGGGTGTTCTCTCTCTGCCCTCTGCTCTGACCCCGGATTCTTTGTGTTTTATTCCATCTCCCACCTTGTCACAGCTCCCACAAATGGCAACCTCAAAAGTTAGGACATTCCCACCTCCTCTTCAGACTTCCCACCCCCATCTTCTCTTTGTGATAAAGGGTTGCCCTTTACCCTTACCCCTCTTTGTTGTTAAAGAATAATTCTTTTAGTTCTGGCCCTACTTCGGGGGTGGCATCCACCGCTATATTTTGATGTTTTATTGGTGGGCCCCCCCTTGGTTTCGGATGGACAAGATGGGTTCAGGGAGACCAGAGACCTTGTCATCGTCAGACCTACCCTAAAAAAGGTTAAAGAAGTCCTCTCCGTAGAAATGAAATGATAAAAGAAGAAAAGTTGTACCCTCAGAAGAAATTTCAAGCATGATAAGTAAAAATATGGGTATGTACCATAGACTTTTCTTCCCCTCATGAGTTTTCTAAATTGTGTTTTGATAGTTGAAGCAAAAATTGTAACACTGCCTAAGGTGATTCTAAATATACAGAGGAAGTATTTAAAACTACTGAAAAAGGTATACAGAGAAAGAAACTGAAATACTACATCTAAAATCAAAATGGAATTCTAAAAAATATTCAAGTCACAGATAATGAAGCATGAGAAAAAAGCAAAAAAAAAAAACAAAGAAAAAATAAAATGACAGACTTAAGCTCTAACGTCAATTACATTAAATGCAAATTGCTCAAATATACCAGTTAAGAGACAGATATTGGCAGAATGGATTAAAAAAATATAACTGTATACTGTCTTCAAGAATTTCACTTCAAACAATATAGGCAAGCTGAAAGAAAAAGTATGGAAACATATATACCAGGTAAACAAAAGCAGGAGTGGATATGTTCATATCAGATAAAGTAGATTTCAGTTCAAAGAAAATGATCAGAGAGACAGGGACATAATATAATGATAAAAAGTTCAGTGCATGAAGAAGGTGTAATAATTCTAAATGTGTATACACCAGACAGTAGGACAAATATGAGCAAAAATGATTGACCTGAGTGGAGAAATACGATTGTTGTTGGGGACTTTACACCTTTTCAAACTCAACACCACCATCAACCAGTACATCTAACTGACATTATAAGAACAAGATGTCCAACAGCCGCAAAATACATGTTTCTCAAGTTCCAACACAACATACATTTCAAGACAGACTTTACCTTAAATTGACCTAAAACTCAATAAATTTAAAAGCATTGAAATCATACAGAATATCCTCCACAGTAGAATTAAACCAGAAATCAGTAGTGTAACAGCAAAATCTCCGAACACTCAAACTAAACAGCATGTTTCTGAATCGTTCATGAGTCAAAGAAGGAGTCTCAATAGAAACTTAAAAAAATACACTAAAATTAATGAGAAATGAAAATACACCAACATCTGTGGGATACAGCTAATGCAGCTCTGAAAGGGAAATTTATAGCATTAATTGTAAACATTTGAATGGAGGAAAAATCTCAAACCAATACCGTAAGCTTTCACTTCAAACACCTAGAGAAACCCAAAGCCAGAGGAGGGAAGGAAAGAAAGTTGGAACAGGTATCAATAAAACTGGAACAAAAATAAGAGAAAATCCATGAAACAAACAGCTGGTTCTTTGGAAAGATCTGTAAAATTGACGAGACAATCACCGTGTGGAGAATGAGTTAATATCACTACAGACGGAGCCATCGAAAGGATAAGGGATGCTACAAACAAATACACGTACATTTGACAAATGAGGTAAAATTGACTAGTTGTCGAAAGAATACCACAATTCATCCAATATGAAGTAGATGATTTGAATAGCACTATAGCTATTAAGGAAATTGAGTTAATTTTAAAATTTCACAAAAGAAATCTTCAGCCAGGTGGTTTCACCAGAGATTCTATCACATAGAAGAAGAATTAATACCAACTATCACAATCTTATCCAAAAAATAGAAGAGAATACTTCCCAATTTATTTTATGAATCTATTCAACCTGGTGCAAAACCAGACAAAGGCAATACCAAAAAAAGAAAAAAAGACCAATATCTCTCATATACACAAAATTCCTTAAAATATTGCCAAACGGAGTTCAGCAGCATATAAAAACATACGCAACAACCAAGTAGGGTTTATTCTAGGAATGCCAAGCTGGCTCAATGTTTGAAAATTAATTTTAGCAGAAGAAATGTCTAATCATAGCAATTGACACAGACAAAGCATGTGACAAAATCCAATACCCATTTATCATAAAAACTCAGAAAAATAGGGAAAAAACCCTACAGCTAGCATTGTGCTTCATGGTGAAAAACTGAATGCTTTCCACTTAAGATTGGGAACAAGTCAAGGATGTCTGCTTTATTTTTTTTTTCTTTTAAGATTTTATTTATTTTTTAGAGAGTGGAAGGGAGAGAGAACGAGAGGGAGAGAGTCAACAATGTGTGAGAGAGACATTGATTGGTTGCCTTTTGCATGCCACCAAATGGGGATCTATCCCGCAACCCAGGCATGTGCCCTGACTGGGAATCAAACTGGTGGCCGTTTGGTTCGCAGGCTGGTGCTCAGTCCACTGAGCCACACCAGCCAGGGCAGGTCTCACTGTTTGTACTCAACACAGTAGCTCTGGAAATTCTAGCCTGTGTAATAATGCATTAAAAGGAATTCAGATTGGAAAGGAAGAAATAAAAGAGTATGTGCAGATGACATGCTTGTCTACATAGAAAGTTCCAAGGAATGTATTTTTAAAAACTTCTAGAATACTGAGTTCAGTGAGATCATTGAATACAAGATTTACACACAAAGTCAATTGTTTTATTATAAGCAATGAACATACAGACACTGAAAGTACAGTACTATTTACAATCACTTAAAAAAGGCAAGTGTAAATGTAACAAGTATAGGACTTGTATGCTTAAAACTACAAATACTAATGAAATAAAGATCTAAACGAATGGAGGAACATGCCATGTACTCATGGATTGAAACACTCAGCATAGAGCTGCCAATGCTGATTGACACAGGTTTAATGCAATTCTTATCAAAATCTCAGGAAGGTGTTCAGCACTGCTCTGTGCTGGGCACTGTGTGTGTGTGTGTGTGTGTGTGTGTGTGTGTGTGTGTGTGTGTGTAAAGGACCTCAAAGAAGCCCAGGTATAGTTTCCACATGGGGCTTAGAGTCTGGTAGAATCTTACCAGTTGAAAGAAGCATGGGGCACATAACTCCCCAGAAGTCTTCTCTTTTCCAAGTGAACATCTTCAGCAGCCTCAGCTGCTTCTTACATGAACAAGCCTCTAGACCTTGCTCCATTATGGCTTCTCAGGAATAGAGGAAAGACGTAAATTTACTCCAGATCAAAGCAGCATGTGCTCAGTGCCTTAAGTGAAGGCCAACCAGGGCCACTAGCCTTGTGAGGAGGAAGTTGGAAGACTTCCTGGAGGAGGTGGTCTTCTAACTTGGCCTTGAATATTGGGGAGAATTTCAACAGGAAGAGCTGACTACGGGGAGGGAGTTCCAAGAATGACAGCGAAGGCATGGATGTGGAAGTCTGTGGGGCATTTCCGGGAATGGCAAGCAGCTGGGGCCACGGAGCCCAAGAGTATGTGAGAGAAGGAGCAGCAGCAGGAAAGGAGGGTTGGGGCTGGACTGTAATGGGGCCTAAGGACCACACAGAGGACTTTGGACTTCAGTAACACGGGGAGGTCAGTTTGAGTGACTTTGAAGTTAGAATGTTTCTTGTCATTGCCCAGGAGGGAGAGACTATTTTCTAAGTTAATGTTGCATTTTAACACCTAACATGAAAGAGAGAGAGAAAAACAACACAAGCACTTACTCCTGGAGTAAACACAGCCATTACCCTGACCACAAAAGCAGCCCCAATGGACTAATTAAAAGGGAGAGGAACCCAGGGTGAAGCCAGCACATCCCTGCTGTGTGCGAGGCAACACCGCCTCCTAAACGCTGCTGACCTTTTGCCTGCAGTGACAAAACCAAGCCACGAGAGCCTTAGGTGAACTGAAAATAAGACCATCAGCAAATTGGCCTTGACCATTTTTATAGGTTGAATTGTGTCCTCTGAACAAGGTATGTTGAAATCCTAACCCCTGATGCCCGTGAATGTGACCTTACTCAGAAACAGGGTCTCTGCAGATGTAGTCAAGGTGAGGTCACTAGGGTGGGCCTGATGCAATAACAAGACAGGTGTCCTCGTAAGAAGAGAAGAGACACAGGCTGCCGCTCAGGGAGAGGGGCCTGCAAAGACGGAGGCAGAGGCTGCAGTGATGCACCTACAGGCTGCAGCACGCCAAGATTGCCAGCTACCAGCAAAAAACGGGAAAGGGCAAGGGATGGTCCGCGATGCCCTGGGACACCTTGCTGTTGGACTTCTGGCCTCCAAAATCGTGAGAAAAGTTGCTGTGGCGCTTTGCTAGGGCAGCTCTAGGAAGCTAACCCAGCATTTATTTGCTCGTTCATTCCTTCATTATTTAACCATGTGCACACGGCACAGGGCTCCGTGCTGGTGGCCCCACTCGCAGGCTGAGGTGGGGCAGCACAGGACGGGTGCAAGTGGGTAGCTTCGGGCCGTGGCAGGCTGGGTTCTCTAAGAAGTTCATTTTGGGCCAGGCCAGGCCGCAGTGTTCCTACAGGAGCAAACCCTTTGAGAACGGGAGCCACAGTGTGGAAGGATGCTGGTGGGATGTGGAGCGGGGCTGGGGGTGGGGGGGGGCATGCACGGTGGGTTGAGAGTGAGCCTGCGAAATCTCCCAGGACAGGCAGCACTAGGACAGGAGGATTTGCCGGTCACCTCCTGGGCTCCTGGAGGGCCTTTCCTGGACACATTGAGGAGCAACAAACAGGACTAGTCAGACAGGAAGAGGGTAACCTGAAATCTTCCACCGAGGGTGCAAACACAAGTAACCTGTGCGGTAATCTAGTAGCTGACAGCACCTGGAGGCCTGTATGTCGGGGCTGGAGAGTCTCCGCATTCTAAGAGAGGAAGTTTCTTGTTGTTGGTTGCACCTCCGACAACTTCTAGAACTTCATTAAGCTTCGGTTTCCTTATTTATAAAACCTGGGCAGGCACACAACACATTAGGGTTGTTGTGGGGATGCATTGAGAGAAATGTGTGTGAAGTACTTACCATGTGCCTGGTGTACCAGAAGGAGTTAATAAAGCTTAGTTATCATCATCATCATCATCATCATCATCATCAGCAGCAGCAGCAGCATCAGA
Organism: Anoura caudifer; assembly: GCA_004027475.1. Lineage (NCBI taxonomy): Eukaryota > Metazoa > Chordata > Mammalia > Chiroptera > Phyllostomidae > Anoura > Anoura caudifer. Next base: position 191,196 of record PVKU01002147.1, on the reverse strand, counting down.
CCGTTAATGGAAAACCAGTGTTTGGGGGATGCCCATTACCTTTGAAATGCACCCGCCTGGCTATCAATGTGCTCAGGGGAGGGGGCCTGTGTTTCATCCTCATTGGGGCGCTGGTGACCTTCTTTCCTCATTCAGGAACGACCCTCCTTGCTCCCCTTACCCGGGGTGTCTGGGGCAGCCGCAGCTGGATTTCAGGCACAGGGTAAGAAAATCCTTTGCTAGGTGACAGCATGGGACAGAGGATCTCGGTCCCCTGGGGAGGCTCTTTTTCAGCACGGGCTCCGAATTCCTGCAGAACCTCCAACAGCAGCCGGTGCGAGGAGGCTGGCAGGAGTGGTTTTCACTGGGAAAGGTACAGGCAGCCAGGGGACAAATGTCCCGCGGGCAGACTGGCGTCAGAGGGGTGGTGCGTCCGGGGCATTCAGCTGGCTGGTGGCCTGGGCGGGTTTTGTTCCTAGAAGAGTCGGAAGCGCCTGGATGCACGGCGCTGTGGGCGAGCTGGAGGATGACAGAGGTCCCAGAGCCGCGCACAGCTGAGCGGCTGGATTAGGGTTAGGGATAGAGGGGACCGAAGAGGGAAGGAGGCGACGAGCTAACCGAGAGAGGAGCCGGGAGGCGCCGGGGCTGGCTGTCCACTTCCCACGATGGCCACCAGGGGTCGCCACGGCCCCGCGAAGGCCGCTGGAGCGTCCGCCCTTCGCGGCTCCTCCTTCTTCCCTCCCCTCCGCTGCACAGCCGAGGTCAGACGTCGTCCTGCAAAGTCGGCCCAGCCGGGTACCCGCCTGAGTCGCTCTCCCAGGGGAAACAAAGCCGGATGGTGGGCGAAGGTCACCTCAGAATGTACTGGTTGACATCTACAGACACGCGGGGCGGCCCACCTGCTGCCACCCGGGGCCGGGAACCAAACAGGGATGCTCCTGACACCTAGACTTCGCCCTATTAAGGATCTTTCATTCGATGTTGCAAGGAGTCCTTGGAGGTAGACAATTGTCATTTTAGTCCACAAGAGCCTGGGTCTTGCAGTGACCCTCGCTTGCCCGGAATCAGGATGGTGGCGGAGTCCGAGCCAGGGCCCCGCTGGCTGGGAACGGTCCAGCCTGGAACTGTGAGGGCCTTCTGAGCCCCTTGTCCTCGTAGGGCCCAAGTGGGCCCAAAGCGGGCAGAGGCCTCCCGTTGGTGCTGGCGGCTGGGCTTTCAGAGCATCTGGTAGGAAAGAAGTTAGCCACCCCCGCCCCCACGCCCCGGTCTCAGCTCTCCTAAGCCCTGTTCCTAAAAGACTGGGGAGGGAGTAGGGGGTGGGGGAGCCCCTCCCAGCAGGGGGAGCTCCAGGCCAAAGAGGAAATTCTAGAGCCTGGCCCAGGAGGCATGAAAATGACCACCATCATTTAGTGAGCACTTACTGTATGACAGGCAGGTATTGTAATCCTCCAGGAAACTTTATAAGGGAATATTATCACTGTTCTGCTGGTGAGGAAAGTGAGACACAGAGATCTTGTGTCTCTGGGACTCAAATGCCTGAAAATTCAGCAGTTTGGGAGGAAAATGCCTCATGTGAATGGACTTAAAGAATCAGGAAGGAAGACCGCCACCCCCCTGTCCCCGCCATCCTGTTACTTATAAATTATTTCACTGAAATAAGCAGGACATTTCATGGTGAGTAAGTAGCCGAGTATAGGGGTGACACCAGGAAAAATTTATTTATTTTTTTGTATATGCTGCAATGGGACCGGAGCGTTAGAAAAACTGCTGGACATACTAGAGGAAACGGCTTCTAATAAGGTGAAGTCTGGGAAAGAACGTGCTTATTGCGCCCCCTGATGGGGAGGGCTGGCAATGCCACCCCTCTGGGAGAAATGTGTCCCCACCCGGATGATGGGAACACCCGCTTTGTCCTCAGAGTGAGAGAGCCCCGTGATGTGGGCCAGGGGCATCTAGACACGAAGCTGCAGGGGGCCTTCGTGGAGCTACCGTCCTATCTGAAGGCCCATGAGGGTCCTCCCCGCCCCCCCAATAGAGGACTGTGCCGGCAGCTGTGGTGTGTGAACTACATGGTGCAGGCGAGGTTGGGAGGGGCTGGTAAGGTAAGCAGTGGTTTTGCCCCGCTCTGAATTTAGAAAATTCTTCCAGGGAAGCTCTCCCCCTCCCCCAGTAACTTCCTTCCAGGCTCAGAGCCCTGGTTCCACAGAGTGGGAAGGCATCTAATGGCCCCCGACCAGTGAGTTCATCAGACACTTGCCTGGGTGGGGAGGATCCCTGGGGCAGCCGGCGGAGGGCGGGCGATGGTGTCCACCCTGTTTAAGAGCCGCCTTTGCAATTAGAGCTCAAACTGCCACCAACTGCTGCCTCGGGCGTGAGAATGGCCTTGGAGCACGTCCACAGGGGCCCTGGCACTGCCCTTTTGTGTCAGCAGATGGCTGTTGGGGGCCACTTCGGCTTCAGAACGCAGGGGCCAGGGACCTTCAAGGCCACAGTAACAGGAGAGTCCGGTCCCCCAGTTGGATTGCCAGCTCCTGGTCACAGGTAACTGTTCAGGCCACTGTTCTGGTGGCTATGTGCTGCCTGGTCCTCACCCTCATGTTGACTTCCCCTTCTTTCCAAAGAAAGAAGCTGCCCCTGTTTGGGGCCAGTCCCCATGCTCCATGACAGCCACAAACAAAAAACTCTTTTTAATGATGTAAAAGAAAGAACGTGAGCTTTGAAGTCGGACCTGAATGTAAAGTTTTCTCATCTATAAAGCAGTGGTGGCAGCGATGGTGGGGAGGGAAAAGTACATTATGGAATTTGGGAAGATGAAAAAAACGGCCCATCACATTTCACAAACACCGGACAGGCCCCTGAATCTTCAGTAAGAGGTGTTGCCAGCAGGGTTCAGCTTCGGGCCCCGCCCAGTGCCTCTGGTCCCTAAGCCCTTTTGCTTGGCATTTGGGAGCAGTGTCTATAAGGTGCCACAGGCCTTTGCCTCACCTGGGGCTCAGAACAAAGGCCCCCTCCCCCCTGCTGCATGCCCAGTTTGGGATTATCGATACATGAAGGAGAATGGGGGAGGGAATTTAGAGAGAGAGGAAAATGTTTAAAATACAGAGACTCATACTTTTGAGGGAAGTCTGGGAAAGAAAAAACTATAGAAAGGAAGGAAGAAAAAGGGTGAGGACTCAATTTAGACACAGAACTTCTTACAGGTGGACCATTCTCAGGTGGAGGTGAGGGGCTCAGCAGTGGTCATCAGCGAGAACCCCAAGGCTAGATGGCTTGAGTCTAATACCAGCTCTTTCACCTTCACCCATCTGTGCCTCATGCCCCTCATCCAGAGAATGGGGATAGTGCACCCTCATAGGGCTGTTAGAAGGATTAAATGATCAATGTGTATGAATCACTCAGCAAAGTGCCCGACTTGCAGTGAATGGTCCCTGAGCTGAGGGAGGCAAACAGGGAGGGCCCATGGATATATCCCACCTAAACATTCTTTTATTTTTTTAAATTGTCACTCGAGAAACATTGACCAGTTGCCTCTCGCTTGCTTGAGCGAGAGGCAACTCGCAAACTGGGGACCGAACTCACAAACTAGGCGTGTGCCCTGATCAGGAGTGGAACAGTTTTACAGTACAATGCTCCAACCAACTAAGCCACACCAGCCAGGGCCCGCCTAACCATGCTTTTACAGGTGAAGACACTGAGCTGCCAGCACTGAACAGATGCTCCAGCCTGGGCCTCATGCCCACCACCTGATGATTTCTTTCTTTGCCAGGTTGCAGCAAAGGAAGGACTATTTCCGCAGAATTCCTGGAAGTCTGGGTCTGACTTCCCATAGCACAGCACCCAGGTAAGGGCGTTGTGGCCTGTCTGCACCAGTCAGGGTGCCAGGGACAGACAATCCAACCTCAAATAGGTTGAGCAAAGCAAAAAAAAAATAGGCAATTGCTTATGTAACCAGGAAGCTAGAAAGTCAGGAAGCCAGAAAGTCTGGGGTGCTTTGCAGACACAGGTGGAGCCAGGGCCTGAAATGATTCCATCAGGATGCTCTGTCTCTCTGTTGTGTTTCTTTAGATGCACTTCATTCTTAGGTAGGCTCGCCCCATGGAGGGTAAGGATGCCCCCCCCCCCGCCCCCGCAACTATAAGCATACATTATGCTAATATTTTGAGAGGTAGGTTTTATTTTTATTCAGGTATGGTGAGGCCAGCAGATCAAGAGGCGATAGACAGTGAAAAGATAGTATGGTGCCCACAGTTCCCAAAAGGTGGGGACTCACCATGCAGGGCCACACAGGGAGCACCAGGCTTGGTGCGGAGGTGGAGTGCGCAGGGTGAAAATGTACGGATTTTGTGGGAAGGAATGGGCCCACAGGGTGAGCTTCGGACTGCTAGGCTGGAATTTTTCAGAGGGCTCTGGGGTCTGCACCAAGTGTCTGATATCTGGCCCTGGGGCAGCGAGGGCAGGGAGACAGTGGCCTGGAGTCTCAGAGCGGACAGAGAGGTAAGGGGCTCTGGACAGGTCAGTTTGCAAATGAGGGTCCTGCCTGCGGTATAATTATTTGCTACTTCCAGGAATTGGCTCTCTCTGGGAGGCCAGTCCTTCCAGAGCTGGCAAGGCCTCAGGCGTCAAAGCATCAGAAATGCAGAAATTAAAAAAAAAAAATTAATATACCTCACAGCTAGCGATTCCAGTCAAGAATTTGTCTCTCAGCATCATCAGCCAATGTCTGGGAGAAGCTCTGTTTGGCCCACTTGTGTGATCTGCTCACCCCCAAATGCTGGCAAGAATGTGGACAAACTGAATCTAATATGCTGTTGATAGGAATGTAAAATGGGACAGACCCTCTGAAAACAGGCAATTTCTTCAAAAACGAAGCAGGCACCCTGTGACTCAGCCATGGCACATTTATCCCAGGGAAAATGGAAGCTTATGTCCACACGCAAATCTGTACACGATGTTCATAACAGTTTATTTGGAATAGTCGCCCAAAAGCCGATTTCAAAATGTCACATACTGTGTGATTCCATTTATACAACCTTCTTGAAATGAGGAAGTTGGAGAGCTGGAGAAGAGACTCCCGGTTGCCAGGGTTGGGGCTGGGGCTCGAGGAAGTGGTTCCTGGAGGGCAACTTTGCGGGGCTGGAATAGTGCCCTCCCTGGAGTGGGGAGATGGGTTTCAGGGCTCTGTACACGGGACGAAATGACAGCTCTACCCGTGTTGTGTCAGCGTCGATTTCCTGGCTCTGACGCCGCACTGTAGTTACGGGAGATGCAGTCCTGGGGGAACCGGGTGAAGGGTGCGTGGGACCTCTCTGTCCTGTTTTTGCAGCTCCCTGAGTCTATAATCATTTGCAAGTAAAAAATAAACAGATCTTAAAGGGCTCTGAGCTCAGAGGGGAGATAAGTCTCTCTGGGAGCCCTGGCTGTGTCAGGTCAGCAAAGGATTGCTGTTGCGTGGGGGGAGAGGCGGGGTCCTGGCTCCGTTTTTCCGCTTGTGAACCAAATCTCTTTGTTCCTCCCCGCGCTCCAGCGGCAGCCAGGACTGCTGGGTGACGAGCTTTGGAGCTGACTGACCTGGTTATCTTTAGAAGTGAAGAAATGAAGACCCCGGATCTTTGGAAACAAGGTTGGTGGCATTTTATGTATTCAACCTGGCAACCCGGGAAACACTTAGGATGTTCAAGGAAACAGTTAGGAGACAATTTCATGAGCCCTGTGATTGTATTCGAATATAACATATCAAACATACGGATAATACAGTAATGGGTGTCAATTACTTCTCAATAAAACTGGGGGGAAGCACATGGGTAAAAATGGGGAGAGAGCAAGCGCTAGTGAGATCAGGGTGGGTCATCCACTTCTGCTTTTTACACTATTTATGAAGTTGTTTGTGGTATTTTTATTTACGTGAAATTTTATTTTTAAAATGTATACTTTGAGATACATTCCTTCTACTTTGTCCCTCAGCAGCCACTTCGTTAGCTTCTTGTGTATCCTTTCATATTTTCTTGATGCAAATCCAAGCAAGCCTGAGTAATATTCTTACTTTCTCCATTCCACCATAAAGGTAGCATTCTAAATGCATGGTTTCCCTTCCTTTTTTTCCCCTTAGCCATCTTTCCATATCCCCGCATGGGCTTTCCCCCCTAAACGAACAAAGAAAGGGAAATAAATGAACAAGTAGAAGTGTGAATGAGCCGGTTGCCAAAGGAGCAAGCAAACGAGCAATCTGTGTTCAGGACACACCTGGTTGGTCGGAGCAGCCAGACCACCTCCCTCCACGCCAGGCCTTCCTCTCCCCTCACGTCCTGGTGGACACAGGACTCACATCCTTTGCCATTTACCCAGCCGGCATTGCACTCCAGTCCAGGCAACTGGGCAAGTGTCTGTCTCCATGTTGGTTTATCAGTTTTGGGGATGGGCTTCTGCCAGCTGCTGGGCATCACCTGCTGCGCACTTGTCACTTATGATCTTGCCCACACCCCTAACCCAGTAGACTAATTTTTAACAATGTGAAATAACCTTGTTTATAACTAAAGCCCAATTCTCTCCCCTTCCCTCCCCAGGCAGCCTGCCCTCTCCTGCCTGCTCATTTGGCTGGAAGAAACACCCCATAGGTCTCCTGGGACAGGTAAGAGCTTCCAAGCCCTTCAGTGGGCGAGCTGAGAGGGCCCCTGGCTTGGGGGCTGCCCCCTTCCAGCAGGCAGGCCTTGTCTGGGGCCTCACTTCTGAACTCTTGAGGTGCCTGGCGCACACCCTCCACACATCCTGGGGCACAAGGCTGGGGTCCGGAGCCCCGAGGGCAGGAGGCCGTCAGGGACAGAGGATGGCCCGATAGCTGGGCAAGTAGCAGGAATGACACACCAACCATCGCACCAGCAGTGACCGCCCTCTTGGTGGCTTCCTGCCCCTGGTACGGCCTAATTTGGGTTTCCTTCCTGTGCCTGGATGTGGCCCCTGGGAGAAGCCAGACAGCCTCCCCACATCTGTATCAGATGGTGCCTCCGGAGACACACGATCTGCCCTTGGGGCAGAAGCGCCGTCGGGCCTGGCCCACAGACCCTGGTGACTTACGCTGGAGAGCTGGAAAGGAGCCCCAGGCCTCAGGGCCTCGCTCCAGAGCCACCTCCTTGTATACAGTGGAGGGTGCAGCCTCTCAGAGCCTCAGTTTCCTTGAGAAAATGGGTAAAATGCCTACCTTCCCTCTTGTCACAGGACCCAAAGAAGCAAATTTGATCAGATGGCAAACTCAGGGGCTCGTGGTGAGTAGGGAGGTGATGCGATTGGGTGGAGCAGCTGGGTAAAAAATGCTGATGTTTCCTCTGGAACCTGAAGCCCTCTGGGCTTAGCTGTCATTTCCTCGCCTTGGGATGGTGACAGGAGCAATGGGAACCGCTGCGCTTTCTCTTCCCTGCACAGGTCCAGCAGTCTACCTCCCCGGGGCTCCCTCGAGGGAGACCATGGCAGGGCGAGGCTGGGGAGCACCCAGGGGTCTGACGCCACGTGGGAAGGGGCACAGCTGCGGCGTGGCAGTGGGCTGTTGCCAGGCAGGAAAACAAGCCCGTGGGGCCAGATATAATTTTTCAGAAGTTGAAACCTGCATCTTTATTGCCATTTCCTAATGTTGAAATGTTGGCAAGTGATTCAAAAAATTGTAAAGCGTCGCGGGCCAATGAAAACAGATGTGAGGGCCAGATCTCAGCCTCGGGCTGCCAGTGCGCTGACCTCACAGCCAGGCCTCTTCAGGGCGTGTGCTGTCTGCTGGCGCCCGCCCAGCCCTTGTGCCCGCAGCAGGGGGGCCTGTGCACTTGCCCTCCTCGCTCCCAGCTGTCGTTCGGCGAGCAGGCTCAGAGAGACTTCACCCTGCGTGGTTTCATGGGAGCAACTGTGCTCGGGGCCCCACGCCAGCCAGTCGCTTCTCTCTGGGCCTCAGAGTCATCCTCCGTGAAATGAAGGAGTCCAACCGGACACTCATCCCAACCATCCCTCACTGGCTCCAGGGCCAGCTAGCTTCAGACATCATTTAGAGTTTTCTAGTAGCCATATGAAAAAGTTAAAAAGAAATAGGTAAAATTAATTTTAATAATACCCTTGATTTAATGCAAAAATAAAAACATCAGTTCAACAGGTCATTGGTATAAAGACTGTTGAGATATTTCACTGGGTTCCTGGAGGAAACCCAGTGTGTATTTCACACTTACTGCGCATCTTGCATGTTCAGTAGCCACACGCGGTAGTGGCTGCCATGCTGGACAGCCCAGCTCCAAGGCAAGAAGTGACGGCGATTCCCCTGTTCCCAAGTGAGAGGCTAGGTCACCTGCATGGGAGTAAGAATCCTGCCTTTCACCTAGTGGGTGAGGGCCGTGCATATATTTTCTCCCCCTGCTAAATTTTTATTTCCACCGAAAGAATGTCTTCACAGTGAGGGGTGGCCACACCATGTTCAGATTACCCAGCATGCACTGCTGTCTGACCCAGGAAATCCGACAGGTGTGTTTCCACTATCCATTCATCAGCTCTGGGGACAGTACTGAGTAGGCAAGACCTGCAGGGGAGAGTGGAGGAGCCCACTGGGACTTGTGGCTGGACCCTGCCTGTGACCTGTGAGAGCCGGGGGAGCATCTCCCCTGTCCCTCACCCTGGCCCTGAAGGAGCCAGAGGCAGCTGCAAGGGGGAGGGGGAGGAGGAGGAACTTGAGGTGGGGGACAGAGAAGATACCCCGTGCCCTACCAAATACAAGCTCCAGGCCTGCAGCAGCCCAGGTGGGAGTGGGGAGAGGGAGAGCGAGCTTTAACTGGAAGTTTGGAAGTCCTGGATTCTCCCACTGGGCTGGGCTTCTTCTTCACCAAATAAGGCTATTTTTGTTTCTCAAAGTAATCAGAGGATTTGCTTTAAAATGTCCTAGTGAAAACAAAGAGTGTGTGTTTGGGCAGAGGTGGGACTTGAGAATACAAGCATGACAGCTGATAACTGTTGAAGCCAGGTGACTGCTTACACCATTTTCTTTAGTTTGGGTCATGTGTAAAAATTTCCATCATACAAGTTTTTAAATAGTGACTGAGAGGGCTTTTTAAATTGGGAGTGAAGAGGAGAGCCATATGGGTCGGCTCAGAGCTAGCCCCGAGAGCATATTTCAGTGGGTAAATCATGGGCAAAAACTGTAAAATAAAATAGTTTTCCGAGCACACCGCCTGAGACCCACTTGTCTAGTTACTTTTTCCGGGTGGTCCGATTTCCGTGGTCCATCCGCCAACCACCGCCTTCTCCACCCTGGGATCATGCCTTCGGGCTGAGGCTCCCAGTGTTCACCCCAGCAGGCTCTGGGCGCCCTGACTTTTTTGGTTGATTGGGTGACACAGCAGTAGCTCCTCAAGACATCCAGCTGGGCATTGCCGAAGTGCGAGCAACCTCAGAGCACAGGCAGCCCCTGGGATGATACCGAGCACAGCAGGGGCCATTAGTCCCCAAGGGTCATTTGACATTTTGAGATGAACTCATGGTCTCTGATAAATAAGCTCAAATACTGAATCAGGCCTGGGGCAGGGGGGTGGGGGTGGGGGCTGTGGGACACTTGGTATAATAGTTAAACCTGCGTTAGGTGAGTAGCATGTGTGTGGAAGGGACCTCGCTGGCCTGCTCGAAGGCAGCTCCAGCCCTGTGGGTGGATGGACTTGCCCCTCAAGCCTGAGTCCTGGGCCGGTGGGTGTCTGACGGCCCTTTCTCGGGAGAGAAAAGCTACCATCTGTGTTGAGTTCGTATCTGACACTGAAGCTCCTAAAGGAGGCCTCCACGGGCGGCTCCACCTCTCTGAGAAATGTGCCTTTCACTTACAGTTTTGACTTTTCGATCCTGAGTGAATTAGCTGATGTGTTTGGAAGACTTCCTGCTCTCTAGGTATTGTTCAGCTCTCTGTGTGAACTATTTTATCCTCAAGGCAGACCCTGCGAGGAGGGATTATCAGTTCCCTGCTGCACAGACGGGAACCCGAGGCTTGCCGAGGTGGCTGCCAAGGGACTTGCTCACGGACACACGCCCGGGAGTTGTGACCAGACTCAGCCCAGCAACCGCTGTGTGATTGGGCTTCCAGCCAATCAGGCTCACTGAGGATACAAATCAGAAAATGCCTGACGCGTGGAGGGCTCCGGGGTGGGGCTCCCAGCTGAGGTCCTGCAGAAGTCCAGCAGTGTCACATTTCAAAAGCTGTGTAGCTGTGGGGCACCCCAGCAGGTGTACGGCAAAGTGCGGTCCTTGCCCAGCAGGGCTTCTTGGGTGACCTGGGAGAATAATTAAGAAAAATCTGTGAGGAGGTCAGATGCGTCTTTTGAAGTGTGGAGTTTTCGGGGCTCAACTGCTACACAGGGGCTCCCCCACCCCTTTATCTGATTAGCAAACCCTTCCTTTGGTGGTCCTGCAGGGACGCTCTGAAGGAAAGGACCGAGAATGTCGAACACTTTTTCGTTTACAAAGTGCTTTCCTTACGCGACTTTGCTCCTCTCTCTCCATAACTCAGGAGCAGGCATTTGGGGCCATGATGGAGATTAGGAAGCAGAAGTTTATGGTGGCCTGAGCCATTGCTTGGCAGCTCAGCCAGGACTCAAACCTTAAATTCACCCTGGCCAGGCAGCTCAGCTGGTTAGAGTGTTGTCCCACTACACCAAGGTTGCAGGTTCGATCCCTGGTCTGGGCACATAAAAGAATCAACCAATGAATGCGTAAGTAAGTGGAACAATAAATCAATGTTTTTCTCTTTCTTTTTCTCCCTTCCTTGCTCTCTAATATCAATCAATAAAAAATCCATAAATTAAAAATAGAATTTTTCAATTAAAAAAAATACAGAAAGGGAAAAGATGCCAAGCCAATGGGATTTAGAGCTATCACCCCGTGTGTCTTAAGGATGTCTCTCCAGGCCGGTCATTCCTTGTCATGCCCATACTCTTCCCTCCATTCCCCCAGGCCTTCCTGCTGATGAGTAAACAAGATCCTTTACAGTCACTCGCCTTGGAATATGAGGGCGGCATTACAGCTGGGCTCATCAGGCTGCGCCGATGTAAGTCTGCAACAGCAGGCTGCTGGTCCAATTTCAATATGGAGACCCTGCCAAGCTGGATGGTGAGTTAGGATTAATTAAACTTGAACTGTCATTGGAGTACTTAGATCCAGCACATGGACTGCATCCTCCTTACTGAAGGCTGACAGGGTAGGCTGAGTGGCAGACAGGTGGGGTGGAGAGGGGGCACGGTTTGTCAGGCACAGGGTCACCTTGGCCCCATTCTGCTGGCCAGTGGGAGCCCAGGCAGTGAGAAGGCCCCTTGCGAGAGGGAAGAAGTCCTGCCTGCCCCTGTTTGACTTCTTAGAGCTCTTCTGTGAGTTCTTTGGCTTTTTGCCTCCCCTTTTCTATGTCTCCTTGGCCCCTGTCCCCTCCCCTGCTACCACCAGCCTGCCTGGAAACTGGGCTGCCCCAACCAGGGAGCCTGTAAGCCTCTTCCGTTGACAGCACCAGTGCAAGCCTTTGAGGCTTCTGACAAGGACTCAGAAAGCTGGAATGGACCTCCCCAAGGTCATGCAGAGCCAAGCGGTAACCCCAAATTTTGTGTTGCGAGCCCAGAGTCTTTCTGCTCCAGCTCTGAGAAACAGCAGCGCTCCGTCCTCAACTGCTAATGCCCGTGACGCTTTTAAGATTGGTCTGTCAGTGAGTACACTCATTTGCCAGGAATTCTTAAATTTTTTATTTACAAATACATCTCTCCCCCAACTGGACTCTAGGCCCTTTGAATCAACTCAATATATTATAAAACAAATAAAGAAACAAACACACAGCAAGTGGATAAAAGCTATCTGGGGTCTGGGGTAGTTTCTGTTTGAGCCCCCCAGATCTGGGGAGTGCTCACTTGTTTGCTTGTCTGAGGGTAACAAACAGAAAAAATTACGTACATACAATTCACGCACACAAAATGGAATTCGGTTGCTGTGTTGGATCATCCATTTCCCTAATTACCTTTGCTGCTTATTTTGTCCCATATTTGGCCCACTGAAGTTCCACTGGGCTCCTGTGTCCTTGATAGCTTCTTTTCCATCCCTTAGGACAAGATACTCCATCCTGTACCATTCTTGTCCCAGACATTTCTCCTTGAAGCACTGGCTTCTCTTAGTGGGAAATGGTGTGGGATGTGTACACACACACACACACACACACACACACACGCAGTGGTCAGTGGGGTTCTCCAGGGCTATAGAATCAATATTCCCTGAATTCCGCATGTTGCTGTCTGTAACATTTATATTCAAAAGTCAGTTTGGCTAGAAAGTCCTTGCATCTTATTTCCTGTGTATCTTAAATATCTTACCCATTTTCTTCCAGCATAAAAATGTTGCTGTCATGATGTTTTTCAGGAATTGAATTTTCTCTTCCTTATAAGTTACTTGGTCTTTTTGTCTGGATGTCCAAAGGATTTTTCTCCTTTTTATTATTAAAGTTCAATATTCTACTAGAGTATGTCTTGGTATCAGTCATTGTGGTCAATTTCTCCAGTTAAGTGGTGTGTCCTTTCAATTCCTTTCAGAATTTTTGTTGGTTTTCCCCAAAGTTTCTGGAAGAAATGTGTTACTATCTTCCAACAATAGTTACAGATTTTTTAATTTTTCTGTATCTTTTTATTTTAGGCATGCTTCCTATAAGCAGCTTATATATAATTGGGTTTTATTTTTATCAGACAATCTTTATCTTTTTAATTGGAGCATTTAGTCCATTTATATTTAATAAAATTACTGACTCGCTTGGGCTTAAATGTTATTACTAGGTCTTTTGTCCCAATTAGCCTGTTTCCTTTTCTTTTTCACCTTTTTAACTGTTTTTTAAATTATTTCATCTTTTCCTTTCTGAGTTTGGAAATGATATTTTTATAAACATATAATTTTGGTGGTCAAACATGGATATCACAATACTTCCTTGAGTTATCAAAGTAAGAAAAATGAGCACTCCCACCTCTCCTTGGACAGTATGAGGACCGTAGGAAAGCCCTAAGTCCGTTCACGCCACTTCTGATGCCCCTGCTGTTGTTGTGCGTGCTTGCCCAGCAGCCCACGAAGCCTTCACGAGCAGTGTGAGTCCCCCATCTGCTCTCTGTGTAATCGGTCAGCAAACGCACCCAGGCCCCGAACACCTGCCTTACGCGCCTGCGTTTCTGCTCCCTGTCAGGTCTTGGCCTAGTGATTTTTCACTCTTACGTTAGCTCTCTGTTGCCTTCAATAATTTTTATATTTGGTCCAGCTTTTCCAATTGTTTTTGGTAAAAACAGTTGGTCTGAGTTACCTGTTCTGTCATAGGTGGAAGTGGAAGTCTGGTACTATTAATTATACTCCACAAGATGAAGACCTACTGAGCAGGTATGGAGGCAGGTAGTGCTGCTAATAAAGTCTGAAGCCCGTGGCTCTTCAGCCTCTTGCGTGTCCGGGAAAGCTGACTCACAGGCCTGGCATGTGATGTGGTACCGGGGGCGGACGTGTGTGGCAGCCAGACCTGGGAGCTGAATGTATTGCTTAGCTGAGTAAACATAACCCTTTTGGACACCTGAGGGTGACCTGTGTGGTCCTGAGAAGATACTGGACCGCTGCCCAGGACCCAGGGTCACTGGGGCCTACCTGGCCTCTACAGTCCATATGGAAATAGCCTTTTTGTGCCGCCTTCACAGAGCTGAACACAACGAGTGCTCAATGTTGGCTCACCAGCCTATAGTTCAAAGACAAGAGTCTGGGCCAATGGTCAGAGTCAGCGCATCCTGCCTAAGGCTGAAACAAGGTGAGGGACAGGCCATTCTTGGAGCTACTGCACAGCCTTGTGAATATGAAGGAAGCCACCGGGGCAGGCGGGAATCTGCCTGACCTTCACCAGCAAGGACACAGCGCGGGGTCTGGAACGCCCACGCCTCACACATTGCTATGTTCTTGGTGTTAGAGACTGAACTGTGTTCTCCTAAACTTCGTATGTTGAAGTCCTAATCCCGGACATCTCCTCAGGATGTGACTGTGTGTGAAGACAGGGTCTTTAAAGAAGTAGTTAAGGTTAAGTGAGGCCATGTGGCTGGTCCCTAATCTAATAGGACTGGTGCCCTTATAAGAGGAGAGAGACCAGAGGTCCATATGCCCAGAGAAAAGGTGACGTGAAGACACAACAAGAGGACGGCCCCCTGCAAGTCAAGAAGAGGGGACTCAGGAGAAACAGGCCACCTTGATCTTGGACCTCTAGCCTGCAGAACTGTGAGAAAATAAATGCCTGTCATTTAAGCCTCCAAGTCTGTAGTACTTTATTTTTGCCAGCCTAGTAAAAATATGCACTTGGGGTGGGGTCAAACCCTGTCCAGTGACAGGGAGGTGAAGGTAAGAAGCTCTGTCTTTCCTGGAAACAACACCCCTCCCCCCATCTCCACCTGGTCCTGAGGCATCTGGCTTTGGAAAATGACTCCCCAGTGCTCCATTTGTGTCGGGCCTGTTAACCACCCTATTTTATCTTCCTTTAACAAACAGCACCTTCCAAAGGAGAGGATTCTAGCAGGTTTCTGTCTCAGAAGGCAGAGAGCCCAGGTCTCTGGGGTTTCTGTCCCAAGTGGGGCCTGGCACCAGTGTTCCCAGCTTTGCTGGGTACCAGAAGGGCTGTTGATGATCAGCTCCTGGGTGGGGTTCCCGCACTGCAGAGAGTGGGGGACACCTTGCTGTATTATAGGCTTGTTCACACCTTGCATGAACTCACTGCTTCCAACTCTAAGCTTCTTGCACTGCTGCATCTCTTGTTTTACCCTGTGGACAGTGGGGCTCTTGGGAAGTCTGAGAGACAGCCCGAAGCCCTTGCCCTCCCGGTCACGACAACCCCACCAGTGAGGGAGGTCAATGAGTGCTCGGAGCTTCAGTCACCCAGAGAGGAGGCGAGAGTAGGCGAGGTGCCAGTTTCCCCCCCTGCCCCGCACCATGGTGATGACCTCACCTGCCTGCAGCTGCTCCCGGGAGACTGTCTGTGTGTTCAAGTCACATTTCATTTGGTTCATTCGACAACAGCACATACATGAAGTTCACTTTTTACTTACTGACCAGAAAGTGCTAGAAACTAAGATTTCAGGCACAAGTGATGATGTTGGCAATATACAGTCTGTTTAAACTTAGCTCCTAGTGTCAAGTGAATACCTTTCTCTTTCTGGCCCTAAACCCTGAAAGACTGTTCCATAATTGTTCCAGCAGAAACCTTCATTCTAGATATCTGAGACAAACACCAAAGGGAGGATTTTTAGAAAGGAAACCAAAAGTTTTATGATCCTCCCAGGGTTGACTTAAATTATTTGGCTTATCATATTACTGAAATAAGTAGGAAAACAAAATTATGTAAACTGTGGGTTCTTGGTAGTGTTTACCTAAGTCTAAAACTGAAACCAGTGTACAAATAAGATACAAAAAGTCCCTGCAAAACCACTGAAACTCAAGTTAGCACATTTAACAGTGATTTTAAAAGGTTGAGGTGACTGACATATAACCTTGCGTAAGTTTGTTTTTTTTTTTAAAGTGACTTAAAAAAAAAAATCACACTTACTTTACTGTGAACTGCCATGTTGTTCTCCTGAACCCACACACGGAATAGTGACTCAGTGACACTGGGCCCTGAGGTGCGATGACACGCTTCTTCCATGTCCTTTTTCTGCTGGAAAAACTGCATGCACTTCACATGCGCAGAACACCGTGGTGTCCATGAATAAAAGCTTCTCCTCCATTTGTTTGGAAAATTAACACTATTTAGTGCTGAAATCTCTAGAAACAGTTATGAAAGGACCTTCCATGTGAGGTGGAACATGTTTTAATAAACTTTCAAGGTTTTCGTTCACGTGAAGATTAAAATTCTCACAGAGGGGCCATGGACCCCCTGACTTTTGGCTGGTGCTTCTCGGGGTGTTTGTGGAATCCGGTTGTAGGGTTCCTGGATTCGAGGTTCTGCCTTTCACGTAAGACTCTCTCTCTCTGGCCTGAACTGACCTCCATTTCTCTCTACCCAGTGGGCGGAGGTCTCCTGACCTTGCAGGGACCTGCCTTGTTCTGTTTGCTTTTCCTGCGTGGGGCCAGGTGCACTTCAGTTATGCAATGGAACCAAAACACAGAGGGCTGTTTAACTGCCCCAGAGAATGCTGCCCGCTGCCTTCAGGCCCCAGCTGTCTGCGGAGTGGCCCCAGGCCTCTGGGCTGGGCTGGCAGCGGGAGGGCCTCTTGCCGCCCAGCTGATCCCGGCTGGGGTGGACTGGCTGCCCACTGTGCCTCCACCAGAGGAAAAAATAGTTCGGTCCTTGGAAAACTAGCGACTCACACGACCGGAATAGCAACGGCAGACATTCAAAAACAGAAACACCTGCCTCTCGGAGTTGTGACAGGAAATGAGATTTCAGAAATGCCACCATGAAGCTGGGGAAGCAGCAGCCTCCCTTGTCTTGCCCTTGCTTTTGGCGACCCGCGGGGGCCCGCCCCCAGGGAAAGCCCCAGCCCCGGGGCCTGCGCTGGGACACGGGGACTGCGGGCTGGCTCCGGGTCGGCTCGGTCCGGGCGGAGTGCGGCCTGGCTGAGGCTGTCCAGCTGCTGGTCCTGCCAGACTGGCCTCCAGGAGGCTCCTCACTCCCCAGGGCGAACCTCAGGGAGGGAAGGGGCGACCCACCCACGCTGAGTCTTCCTTTGATGGGCTGCGCGGCTATTGGCAGACCCTCCTGACAGAGATGAGGTCTCACTAGGGTTCTCCACGGAGCTTTCAGGCGGAGGGGGGATGCTGTGTTCGGTCCGGGGCAGGGGTCTCAAAGTGCAGTATGCACATCCCAGAGGCTGTGGCTGATCCATGGGGTCGAGGAAAAAGAATAATAGTCCATCTATTTAATGTCTTACTGCAAAGATGAGAGAGAAAGCCACGCACCGTATTCGTGGTGAATGCTGGCGCACGCTAGCTCCCCAGATTGTCACGTGTGAGGACGGCCTGTGGGGGGGGGGGGGGCGGTGCCCACCGAAGGGAACTGACAAATTCTATTATCCTTTTTTAAAAAAAATAAACTGTCACAAAAACAGCAAATGGCTTTAAAACACCGCAGAGAAGGAACCTGGAGTCCGAGGCAACGCTGACGCCGACATCGCTGGCCGCCGGCCTCTGCTCTGTGCCTGGTGTGCGCTGGTAGTCAGCCACGCTGCGCGGTGCACACAACGGTGCTTTAAAAAAGTCGGACCGGGAGTGGCCACAACTGAAATTATCCAGAAGGCTAAATAAAATATGCTTCTACGGCTGTCTCATTCATGCTGAAGGGTATACTGTGTTACAAAGGAGCAACAGGACCTTAAAAAATAGTGTTAACCTCCTCCTTTTAAATCTTCTTTTTGGGGTGTTTTACACTGCACATAGTATAACAATAGCATGTAGGTACAATTTATGAAGTAAGATAAACAGTCAGAGCGTGTGTGGCTGTGCGAACAGCTGGGTTGGTGTGGGCTCTCACACTTAGATGCCTCAGGACTGTGGCGGGGGGGTGTTAAAGGGCAGGTCCCTGGGCCCAGCCCCAGGGTTTCTGTTTCAGGAGGGCTGGGATGGGATGTACCAACTGTCACTTCTCGCAGGTTCCTGGGTGCATGCCGCTGGCCAGGGAGCCAGACTGCTGGTCTGCAGGAACGACTGTAGCACAAAGGGAAGCAGGCTGCTGTCTCCACCTGCATCTCAGTGAAGACAAGGGCCCCCTGAGGACCAGGGACTCCCCCGACCCGGCCTGCTACACTGCCTGGCAGTTGCCCTCGGAGATGGATCCCTGAACCTTAGGCCTGGCTTTGAGATCACGTCCAGAAAGGGAGGAACTAGAATGAGTGCTAAGGAATGGGCCAGGGGAGGGCCTGCAGCAGGGGTGGGAAGAGGAGGGGCTTGCGGTCCCTCTACTGCCCTCCCCCTGTCCCCAGCCAAGGACACAGGGCTGGAAATGCTGAGGCTCTGGTGGCAAAGAGACCTGATGGAGCCCCTGTAGAGCCGCTCACTGGCTGTAGACCTCCAGTCTTCAATAGTGCATGTGCGGTAGGGAATCTCACATTCCAGTAAGGAAAACGCATGTTTCTCATAGTCTTGCATCCTTCTCAGAAAGCGGGTCTCCGCAGCTGGGCTCAGGGAGGTGGCGGGCATGTAAGCCTGGAGGATCTGGAGTATCCTGTGAGGGGGAAGCTGTGAGGGGCAATGGGTCACACACCGCTCTTCTGTCCCCTACACATCATCATCCAGGGCAGGGACGGGAGGCTGAGGCCAGCATCTCCCACCCAGTGGCAAAGGCTAATATCAAGGTCTCAGGCCAGCCTGGGGTGGGGGCCCTGCTGCTCTGCAGCTCCCTCACGCACATATTCACACCCAGTTTTCTTCTTCTTTTACATGCACGATTACAGGAGGCACTCCAAAGCTAGAAGTTGCGACACCTCAAGGGATGTAGGTTTCAATGGGATTTCCAGCACAGGCTGAGCAGTAGAAAGTCAGTGTTCCTTATATGGGGCCCCATCACATCCCTGGACATGCAGGCCACTTGCTTCTGAGGGAAGGCCTACTGCAGTCTCAGTTTTCTGCACCTGCCTCCACTGGCAACCCATGACGAATAGAATTCCAGTCCCAGGGGAGGGAGCTGGTGGGAGAGGGGAGGGAGCTGTGAGCAGTCCTTGCCTGGCCCCCAAGCAGCCTGTGCCTGGGGACGGCTCCCTCCTTCCTCAGCACTCCTTCTAGTGGGCTCAAGCTTTGTCTTTAGGGATATGGTGCCTCCTTTACCACCACAACTGAGAGCCCAGAAAGGGCTGTCGTCTCTGGGATGGGTCCAAATCCTCACCCCACCTCCCAGCCTCAGTTCCTTGTTCTGGAAAATGGGGTGATGGGGGAGCTGACTGCACATGGTCATGAGAAGGAAGCGAGTGTGTGCGAAGTACCCATTGCATGCTCCCTTGTAGCCTTACTATGTGCTGATCCCATTTGACAAAATTCCAAAACACTTGTGAAAGCTAAACTTGGAGAATCTTATCCAGGCCTTCCTGGGGCATCTGGAGGTAAGACAATTAACTCACTCATTCATCCATGCAACAAACAAATTCCGAGTGCTGACTGCATATCAGACAATAAACTAATAAATACCTATGAGCAAATAGAGATAAAATCCCGGTGGGCTATTCATTCACACAGAAGGGCCTTGGGGCGCTGGTGGGTGTCCCTGGGGACTGTGCTGCTGGGCACGTTGAGAGGGGGCAGGCAGCTGGCACTGCCAGTGGCTTGAAGCCCGTTTCCACCGCAGACAAAGCAGCAGCAGAACCAGAGTTGCTGCCAGTGAGACAGAGGGGAGGCAGACACTGGAGGGGCTGGCCCACTCCTCCTTCTCACTCTGGGTGGGTGCCAGCCTGCCCGGTCCCTGCAGAAGCCCTTTCTTCTGTGCATACCTGTCCCCTTGAGTCTTCCTGGTGCGCTAAAAGCTTCAGAGTCAGGCCTTTGGAGACAGAACTGAACACAAATGCTGCTCCCTTTCTGTGCCCTGGGAAAGTCATTTTAGTTCTCTGAGCCTCAGTTTTTCCATCGGCAAAATGGTGGTAATTGCATCTCCTTATTCACTCCACTCAGGAAAACCAAATGAGATGATAGGAGGCAGTGCTTTCAGGTCCACAGCATCTTACATCCCATGTCTGTCACGTGGCAGATCCAAGTGGCGGTCCACAGGGTGACAACCTCCTCCTCCAACGGCCTTCCACCTCTTGAAGACAAGGAAGCAATCACGAAATCCCTGAAATGTAAGAGCAGCATGGAGCCGTCTGACCCACCAGCCTCATTATAGTGAGGTGGGGTCCTCACAGCTGGATGTGGGGAGAGGAAAAGGAGCTGAATATTGGTGCAGCTGGGAGCCGGACGGGGAACATCTGGGGAACATCTGGCTCCCCCCAGCCAGGGGACGCCAGGGTTAAAGCCACCGCTCTTGTGAGGTCTGCACAGCCCCAGCGGGTGCTGCAGATGCAGTGGCTGCACAGACAGTCCAGTGGCATCTGCCCCGTTTCAGGTGGGTCAAGGGGACTGTGCTGTGACAGCAGTGGCCACGCTGCAGATAGCCATGACCTGTCTGCATCCCCCATCGCCCTGCTTGGGGGCTTCAGAGGTCTTCTGCTCACTCAGGTCCCCACCCAGTCCTTTCATCAGAGCCATTACCCCCAAAGTACAGCCCCTGACTGAGGACCCCTTACAACAAAAGTCTGGCCCTTCGTTTCTGTACGATGTGAGCTGAGAATGTTTTTCATGGTTTCTTTTTAAATGTATTTAATTATGCTATTACAGTTGTCCCATCGTTTTCTCCCCTTCATTCGCCTCTACCCTGTACCCACCTCCCACCATCATTCCCCTACCTTAGTTCATGTCCATGGGTCATACGTATAAGTTCCTTGGCTTCTCCATTTCCCATACTATTATTAACCTCCCCTTGTCTATTTTGTACCTACCATTTATGCTTCTTATTCCTTGAACCTTTTTCCCAGTTCTCCACCTCCCACTCCCCACTGATAACCCTACACGTGATCTCCATTTCTGTGAATCTGTTCCTGTTCTAGGTGTTTGCTTAGTTCATTTTTGCTTTGTTTTTTAGGTTCGGTTTGTTGATAGTTACGAGTTTGTTGTCATTTTACTGTTCATATTTTTAATCTTTTTTTCTTAGGTAAGTCCCTTTAACATTTCATATAGTAAAGCCTTGCTGTGATGAACTCCTGTAACTTGACCTTATCTGGGAAGCACTTTATCTGCCCTTCCATTCTAAATGATAGCTTTGCTGGATAGAGTCATCTTGGATGTAGGTCCTTGCCTTTCATGGTTTGGAATACTTCTTCCCAGCCCCTTCTTGCCTGTAAGGTCTCTTTTGAGAAATCAGCTGACAGTCTGATGGGAACTCCTTTGTAGATAACTGTCTTCTTTTCTCTTGCTGCTTTTAAGATTCTCTCCTTATCTTTAATCTTGGGTAGTGTAATTATGATGTACGTTGGTGTGTTCAATTTCTTTGGGACTCTCTGAGCTTCCTGGACTTCCTGGAAGTCTATTTCTTTTGCCAGATTAGGGAAGTTCTCCTTCATTATGCTTTCAAATAAGTTTTCAATTTCTTACTGTTATTCTTCTTCTTCTGGCACACGTATGATTCAGATGTTGGAACTTTTTTTTTAAATTTTATTTTAATTGTTGTTCTTACACAGTTTTCTGTCTTGTACTCCCATCCCAGCCTACCGCCCCAGCCCTCCCCAGCTCCCTCCCATTTCCACCCCTGCCCTAGCTTTTGTCCATGTGTCTTTCATACTTGTTGCTCTAAACCCTTCCCCTTTTCCCTAGAAATTCCTATCCCCCTCCTCTCTTGTTCTCACAGATGTTGGAACTTTTAAAGTTGTCGCAGAGGTTCCTAAGCCTCTGATTTTTTAAAAAATTCTTGTTTCTTCATTCTGTTCTGGTTGAATGTTTCTTTCTTCTTTCTGGTCCACACTGTTGATTAGAGTCCCAGTTTCCTTCCCATCACTATTGGTTCCCTATACATTTTCCTTTATTTAACTTAGCATAGCCTTCATTTTTTCATCTAATTGCAACCAAGTTCAACCAATTCTGTGAGCATCCTGATTACCAGTGTTTTGAACTGTGTATCTGATAGGTTGGCTATCTCTTGACTGCCTGGTTGTATTTTTTCTGTAGCTTTGATCTTTTTTTTTTTTAGTCTCAGCACACCTGTACTGTAGTAAGGGGCAGAGCCTTAGGTGCTCACCAGGGCGGGGCAACCCACGTTGCTGCGTTGTGACGCTGCGTTGTGACGCTTGCTCCACTCTCTGCTGGTTTTCAGTCACTTCCCCCAGTACCCACAAGCAAATTGGGCCCTTCTGGTGCTGATTCCCAGGTGGGTGGGCTTGTGTACATTCTGCAACCCTGTGGGTCTCTGCAACGAATTCTCCTGTGAGGGTGGGAGTTTCTCCTGCTGCTGCCTCAACCCCCACAGGTATTTTCAATCAGAGGTTTGAGGCTTTATTTCCCATGCTAGAATTCTGGGTTACAGGGTTTGTCTTGCTCCCCAGTTGTTCCTCCCTGTTTATCTGTACATGAATGTGGGACCGCCCAGTCCCCACAGTGGGACTGCCAGCCACCACCTCCCTGGTCTGCCAGCTGCCACCTCGCCTGCCCCGGTCCTCCAGCCATCACCTTGCTGAGAGTCCTCTCCACTGGGCTGACCGTCTCCATCCACCCTTCCTATCGGTATGGATGAATGTTTCTTCTTTAACTCCTTGGTTGTTGGACTTGCATACAGTTTGATTTTCTGGCCATTCTGGTTATTTTTTGTTTTTAAATTTGTTGTCCTTCTTTTGGTTGCGTGAGGAGGCAAAGTGTGTCTACCTATGCCTCCATCTTGGCCGGAAGTCTGGTTATCATGTTTTAAATGGTGGGGAATTCCTCTCAAAAGAAGCATGATAATTTGTGGCATGTGAAAATCACATGAAATTTAAATGTCAGTACCATAAATAGTGGTTTGTTCATTTGTTTTGTGGTCTACAGCTGCTTTTGTGCTACATCAGCAGAGTTGCATAGTTTCGACACAGATTGTATGCCCTGTGAAACCTAAGATGTTATCTGGCCCTTTGCAGAAATTTTGGTGATCCCTGACTTAGACAAACTTTCCTTCTAGGAGCAATTGCACTTTAATTCACACTCATGTCTTAAGCAAAAGAGAGGAAGCTCTAATGGTGGAATTTAGGCACCTATCGATGACAGATGGCTTCCTCTGGCTGAACTTTCCAGGGCAGGGTGTGGCAAACATTAGAGCCAGGTAACAAAGAGTAGCAGGATGCAAAATAGAAGATTGGAGTTTCGAATGCCAGCTCCAACTAACTAATAATCATGTGATTTTGAACAAAAAAAAGTTTTTTAAGTCCTGGTACTTTGTCAGTCATCCAAGACCTCAAACAGGAAGACAGCAGTGTGAGATGCCTTAAGACCTAAAGGGTCTCAGAGACAAAAACGAGCCAATTCTAGAGCATCCCGGTAAAGCCCATTCTTCCTTTCAAGGCAAGGATGACAAAGGTGGCTGTAGGGGCAGTGACCCTGTTCTCACTCAAGTCAAGATCCTTGGCATTTGTGTAAGTGGCATTTTAGGTCATTCCCAAGTCACCCAGGAGGTCCCTGAGAGGCCTGTCATTTTGCTGAGGCACAAAGCTGAGTTACTCACAGGCTACTGAGTAAAACTAGTAGATGGCCCAGCATCCTTGTCCCCGGACCGCTGGCTGTTCTCTGTTATAAGACGTAGGAAGTAATAGAGATTAAAATAAATAAATAAATACTTTGTAAATAAATGCTCCGTGTTCATGATGTTGGCTCTCTCAAAAGTTGCAGGAAAGTATTTATTTGCAATCAGGAGACTGGCCTGTGGCAGCCATTCCTAGGCACTAACATACATGCCTTTAGGAGCAACCCCAAGAAGTGGCTTCCTTTTATTGCAGTCTCCATTTCCGGTTCCTAGAAATAGCTGATTTCAGCAGCACCTGACAACCACAAATTACCTGAGGGCCATGGATGGATGACAAGCACATTTTGGACATCAAAGCACATTGCTGTCTGAATTGCAACCACTCCCTGCAGTGGTCCCACAGTTTACAGCCAAACTTTCACTTGATGTTTACATTCCACTAACTGAACACGTGCTCCTAAAAATGCAAAGCCGCACCCCAAGCATGTCAAAGACAGTTGCAACAAACTGCATCACCTGGACTTTTTTATTTATAATAGCCCCGTTGGCAGTGCACATTGGCCAGTTGTGCCCTATTTTAAACCCGTCCTGCTCCTTTTCTCCTTGGTGCCAAGGGCCCACGAAGCTGCCCAAATGGAAGGGATTCAATCAGCATTGGAAGAATGCACCCAAGTCCTGCTTCCTAAACCCCAGGGGAGACCTGAGTGGGAAGGAGGTCCCTACTAGCTGAGGACAGAGTCCTTTTTATGTGTCTGTTTCCCCAGGCTGCATGCGGGGCCCAGCTGACAAATGCTGGTGGCTGGGCAGCAGGGAGACCTGGGAACAGCAGGGGCTGCAAGCACCTCCAGAGGATGAATCCTGGCTGAGTTTGCAGCGGCCACTTCCAGAGCCCCACCCCTCTGCCTGCCAGGTCCAACTGTCCTTGGCAGAAAGGGCTGCAGGTGGGACCGCTCACCACCCTGCCCTTACCAGAACTCCCATCCTGGGCCAGAAATCTTTTGGGGCCAGGCCGCTCTCTTTATTCATCTTCCAGTC
Organism: Anoura caudifer; assembly: GCA_004027475.1. Classification (NCBI taxonomy): domain Eukaryota; kingdom Metazoa; phylum Chordata; class Mammalia; order Chiroptera; family Phyllostomidae; genus Anoura; species Anoura caudifer. The sequence continues at coordinate 166,949 of PVKU01002147.1, read as the reverse complement.
AAGGACCTAGCTTGCTGGGCAGAAAGTCACCTTTATCTCTGCTGTCTCCCCCTGGTCAGTCTCAGAATTCGTACATTTGTTCCTCTCCTAGTCTCCCCCGCTTTCTGAAACAGCACGTGGGTCCCACTCTGAACTCTGGCTGGATGCTCTGAATGTGGACGCCTCCACGTGACCAGCCCCCTGCACGGCTTTGTTTTGGAAGCTGGCTACACCGCCAGCCTGCATCTCAACTCTTAACGATGCCATTCCTCAGAATCATACTGATCTATCAGTCAGGACGAGGCTCCTCTCTAAGTCTGAGTCCCTCATAAGGCCTCCAGGGTGTGTAGTGGGGGGAGGGGAGGCGGAGATGTGGGATCAAGCCCACACTCAGACAGGCCCCACACAGCTCTGTACCTGCTAAGTGGGCCAGGCCAGCCTTGCTGATAGTAGGACAGTGTGTAGAATAACAGACTCTGATTACTGTGAACACTGCGGGATAGACACGTAGTGTTTATGAATGAAATATTTCTTTACCACAGGTAATGTAAGCTGTGCGCTCAGAGAGCTTTAAGCAGGTTGGCACTGGGCGAGGTTGTTGCAACCTAGTGGCCAGCATGGGCTCAGCTCCCCGTCCTTGTCCTGCCACCAGAGCCTCCGGGTGCCCAGCTGGGCAAACTCATTTCCCTCCTCATCTGCGGAACTGGGTAACGGCCCTGTCCCCCAGGACTGCTCAGGCACAATAATGTAAGGAGCCCTTTTGGAAATGAAGGAACAAGAAAGTGAGGCATTTAGTGAGAGCACCAGAGGCCCCCAAAGTCTGAGGACTCTGGAGGTGGAGGAGGAGGGGATTCTCTCCCTGGCATGGGCCTCAGTATCCCCTGACGTACCCTGTCAAGGTCTCCCCGGTCCATCTGTGCCCTCTTTCCCCCGTCAAAATAGAATGCTACTCAAGCACAGAGCTTTTTGTTCCTCTTTTACTTGTGTTTAGAAGCAAATGTAACTATGCAGCCTATGAAGCCCTTGAACCTGACACTGGGGGAATCCAGGCACAAATTCAAATGAGAAAGGGGTTCCCAGAAGCCCAGGGAAAATAATCAACTGTGGTAAAGCCGGAGGATTTCCTCTTCTGACAAAGTTTCACACATGGTGAGAGCATGAAAGGTTTCTGAAGGTCTGCATCCCACCTGCCCGAGACAGAAGCAATCACGCCAGAGGTGCGTGACAGGTGATAAACACCTTCCAGGAGCATCAGTTTTACCCTTAGCAGGTTATGTGGGGACTTAGGTTGTTTAAGATTATCTCAGTATCAAATATGGATGTTGCTCAGAAAACATAAAATGCTCACTGATCAAATTGAAACATAGGCTTTAAAGAAATTCCAGGCTTGCAGCTTAGTCTACAAGCCTGGCTTTGGAGAGCTTGACACCCTCACCCGCACCTCCTCTCAGCAGTCACCGTGTCAGGACCTAAAAGGGGCAGATCCAGCACCAGTGCGTCCAAATTGCTCAGGGGAGAATAAGCAGCTCTGGCTCAAGGGTGTGTTTGTTCTTGAAACTCACAGGAGGAGGTGGAAAGGTCTGAAGGGGGTGTGGTCCCTTAGTAAGATGAGCCAGTGATTCCTCAAGATCTGAGTAGCAGAGTGACAAATCCACCTGGAGCTTTGCTGGACCAAGCCAGTGTTAACATCAAGCCCTGGAGGCTGAAGTCCACCAGGGTTAGCACCCAGTGGCTTTGGCACTGCACAGTGGGGACACACTGGGCACAGACCTGGAAGAGGACCAAGGACTCACACTTAGGTGGCCTTTTCTCTCCAGCCGCCGCATCTTTTGTTAATGCAGAGTAAACCATATAAGGAGGTCTCTCAAAGCCCTGTAAAGTAAGAGCACTCCGACACCTCCCGAAGTCTGGGGCGATGATTCTGACCTCCGGTTCCTTCAGGGAACCAGGTTCAAATGGGAAAACCACTGAAAATGAGACTTTCCAGAAAGGGGCTGTCCTCAGATACTATCTTGGCACCCAGAACATGGGTCCTTAGGCAGGTTAGTTCTGTGTTGTTCTACAAACACAGTACCTTTCACCAAACACATTCCAGGGTGGCAAGTGCAGAAGCCAGAGGGCCTGGTGAGCTATGAAGCCAGCCCCCAGGGCACGGTGGTCTGGGGCCTGGCAGCAGAGATCTCTAGTCCCCGCCCCACCAAGGGATCTGGAGTGGCATCTCAATTAGAATGTAAACACTTGTGGGCATCTGAATGTGTAAATGTTAAGTGACAAAGGTGTCTTGCTATGTTAATGACATGACTCTTGGACCACATCTAAGAATGGGCACTGGAGGTTGAATCAACCTCTAATGGCCAGGTATTTAACGAATCATGACCAGGTAATGAAGCCTCCGTAAAACCCAAGAGGACAAGGTTCGGAGTTTCTGGGTTGGTGGACACAGGGAGATTTGGAGTGACGTGCATGGAGAGGGGACAAATGCTGTGTGCCCTCCCCCCCCCCCCCGCTGCCGTACCTTGACCTACACATCTCTTCCATTTGGCTGTTCCTGTTATATCCTTTTATTATAAAGCATTGTTCTAGTAAGTAAAATGTTTGCTGAGTTCTGTGAGTCTCTCTAGCAAATTAATTCAACTGGAGGAGGGCATGGGAACCTGACTTACCGGTGGGAGAGGGAGCTGTAGGACTGAGCCCTTAACCTGTGGGATCTGATGCTGTCACCAGGGAGAGTGACATGAGAAAACTTCTGAGATGCTGTAAATTACAGTGGGCTGGAACGTTAGCCTGTCAATAATTTGCTGTGGGCCAGCTCACAAGGCTGCTCACGTTCCTGAACGTATGTTGGAACTCTGAATTAATTTCCAGGTGGCTACTTCTGCAACTATCTAATAGCTAGGCACCACCCAACTCCAGGAACCCCTACTTCCTGCTCATACACGAGTTTTCTGGATTGCTGTCTACAACCGATCCAAAAGGGCAAACGCTCCTCTTCCTTAGGGACTCCGCTCCTTTCCCACAACTGTTAGCCCCACTTCACCTTCTCCCACTCCCTTTCTCTACAGATAATGTAAATGCACGCAGAGCAACTCACATCTTTCTCCCCCCACCTGATGTATAAGAATGCTCCAGGGCAGAGGGCATGCTGACTTTTCTAATGGGCACTGCGGTTGGTGGTTTAGACTCCAAGCCCAGGACCCGGTCTCCCATCCCTTTAACCTCCCAGCAACAGTTCATCAACACTTTAAGACTTTCAGCCATGGAATTAAATTTTTTTATTTAACAACGGTGTCAGAATTGAGTTGAATTCTTGGACACCCCGCTTATGTCTGAGTTGGTGGTGTGGGAACCCTTCACCTCCAACACAGTACACACTGAAATTGCGATCTCAGAATGCCGAGACACTCCAGGTCAGTGCACTGATTGAAACCGCTTTGGGGGGAAGTTGTGAAAATGCAGGGTTGTAATAGGGAACCTGTTTCCCCCCTCAGCAAAACAGACATAATAGTCCCTACACCCCCAAGGCCGTGGTGAAGGTTAAATTAGATTATGCACCTGAGTTAAGTGGGTCGCCCAACTAGAGGTGGAGTTCTAGAACGTTTTTTTACTTCTACCTTACAGTGCTCTTCAGTAGTACTTCAGTGTTTTTTAGGGTCATGCTGGTTTTTTAAAAAGAACCAGAACAAGAGGGATGCTACCTAGGAAACTAAGTTATTTATTTCACAGCATCTTTAGGTCTCGTTCTGAGTGGAATTTTGTGTAGTCCTTGTAGGTTTTTATTTCCATTTTACAGATAAGGAAAATAAGACTCAAAGTACATAATCTGCAAAATACAGGATTAGACGCCCTCTATTGAAGCTGGAAATTAAAGGAATTTGTATTGAAATAGACTCCAAAGCTGGAAAATAAATTTTGTAGGCCTGGCCCAGGAGCACTTTGCAAAACTAAATGGCCGGAAAAAGCCGGGGACATGACTGAGAAGTCAGATGTACTATAAAAGGTGACAGTCAGTTCCCCTTCCACGCTCTGCTTGGGTTTAAAGGCCTCAGCAAAAGAGATCTGGAGTCTGACTGATTCCATCTTTTACTGGGAAGGGTTTCCTTACCAAAGGGTGGTGGTGGAAGGGATCGGCAGGATGCTATTCCTGGGGAAAGTCAGAAAGATAGGGGGTCAAGTTCACAAACAAGGCTGAGGAACTGGAATAGGTCAAGATAAGGCTTGCCCATTAGTAATGAAAGTAAAAGGACCATTTCTGTTAACTTGGACCACAAATACAATCTTTGAAGGGAGGCCTATTTTTGAAAAAAGTACTACATATTACCTGCTTGGAAAGAGAAAATGTGAGGTGGTGGCTGTTCAGAATATGAATCCTGAGAACCTTCATTCATGTACAGAAAGTCATGTCTGGCCTGCAGGTATCTGGAACTTCTAGATTCAAAAAGAAACATCCTGAACAATACCATTTGTTGACTTTAAGAATAGGCAAAGTTCCCAAGTAAAAATTCTGTAGTATACAGAACAAAGGAAAATTGCTATTTAATCCAAACACAAGCAAGAGCCCAGTCCCAGTCCATTCTTGGTTTTCATCAATAGCCAGATCCGGGGGTGAGGGTCAGGGTCCTTCACTGAGGTAGCAGACTGTTTTAAGTAGCTTTAAGAGTTGCTTTTAGATACACAATTATTTTCACACATACACAATTCTTAAAACTATTTCCAGTAAGTTCTTGTTGTAGATTCCAGCAACGTGGAAGAAATTAACTAGCTAATCCCTGTTTTCCTCTGTGGTTTTGGTCCTCCTTTCAGAAAGTTTTACTTTGCCGACAGTACTCAGTAATTTCTCAATAGTAGGCATGGCTATTTGTTAACTCCACTATCACATTCTTTTAAATGCCACCTAATAGTGAACCTCAAAGACTTGGAATCCACATAATTTACAAATGGTTAGCATTAGCGAAACCCACAGGCTGTCAAGCATTCCCTCAGTCCTTTTTGAAGTCTTAGCTCTTGAGTTTTAGATTTACCTTTAAAGTACAATGCCTAGTTTCCATACTTCAGTAGTTTGCATCTATGACTCAAGTAGGCACGAAACCACTACCCCATTCATCTCTTCTTACTCTGCCTTGGTAATTCCCCTGAAACTGCAGGAACAGATTACGTATCAAAACTTCCACTGTTTGCTTTTGCTCTCGGGAACTGTGTGGAATACATAAAGCCTTGGTGCTTTAATATTTTTCAGTTTTAAATAATACTACATTCTTGTAGTTCTAGGATCACATTTAAAAAAAAAAAAACCCAAATTTTCATTTGAATAGAGGCTATTGTTAACCTGTTGCTAACCTTTCTAATCTCACAGAACCTCCATCTCTCTCTGGGGCATATGTAGGTTGTCTCTATACTTTGAGGGGTTTTTTCATACAGCCCTTGAGATGGTGACACTGACTTTTCCCCATTTTGATGCTCAATACTAATATGTGCAGTAAATTATACATAGGATGTTGCTGACAGGCTCTGAACAAGATTTGTAACACCTCAGTCCTGTCTTCTTAAACTAGCAAGCTCATTACTAAGCCAGTTCTTTTCAGTTTGTTGTGTATACCACAGCTCCGTTTTAAGACTTAAGGTACTTAAGTGCACTCTCACAAAGACTGCAAATTTAAAAGGTACTTAAACGAACACACTTATGAAGATCGCAAATTTATAATTTTAAATACAGAGGCAGCACAGGAACTCATTTGGGAAACAGGTTACAAACTTCTCCATTGTCCCAGAGACCTCTGAAAAAAATACCTGGAGGGCCTGGTTTCTCTTCAGCCGTCTCCCTCTTTTGCTTTCCAATCCCCAGCAATGAATTGGCCAATGAACTGTTTACTATTTTAAGCATCTAACCTCGCCTCCTCCAGATGGAAGTTCTCTTGCACAGGTGTAAAAACGCTACCTTTAAAATGTAAAAGCAGATACACAGTAATGCAGAGGCAGCATAGAATATCCCAAATGACAGGAAAATTTAACATTTTTTCATAATTTTCAATTACTTCACATGGTCAACTGAAGACAATGGAAAATAATTACTCTACGATATCCAAGTAGGAAGGTGTAACAGTTTAAAGAGACTAGCTATTCCTACTCTTTATTAAATGGAATCTCCTTATTAGGTTTCTCAATGTCTCTCCCTATTTCATCAATGCTAGTGGGAGCCCAGGTACTTAAAATCACTAACAGAAAATGGTTAAGGTATGAAATAGCTATAAAACAGTATTATTGGAACCACTAAATTATGTTATGGACATACACTAACATAAAAAAAAATGTTCACAATGTATCATAAACATCCCTCCCCTACTTATAAAAAATTTTGGAATGAGACAAGTTAGAAATTTGAGGGGGGGAATAGGTAGCAGATTGAGAACCAGTATTTTATAGATACACTAATAATAATTTGAAGTGTAATACTTACACCCATTTCCTAAACCTAATTATTGTATCTAGCCTTTTTACTCTTGCTAAAAACTTATTTTGCAAGGGGATTCCTTTGTTAAAACCCTTTATAGAAAGAATTACATATTATTACATATCATAATTAAGCTGCTAGCCAAACCAAATGTTTTTGGGTTAGCATCTACTCTACAAGGTTGTAAAATGGAATATTGTGGAGTCCTTCTCAATAGGTTTGCCTAATTTCTGATTTTTCACATTGCAGATTATGCAGTGTGGGGCTTTGATTCCCTGGAAACACAGGTCCACAGGGTTCCTAGAACCCTCAATACTTCCATAAGAAAATTAACTCAGGCCCTAGAGGAAAGGCAGATCCAGACTTAGAATTTGCTAAGTGTTTATCTTGGCTAACATTAGTTTCAGACAAAGTTTTGGCTTCCTCTGCCAAAGAAAGCCTTCAAAGTAGATTATTTTCAAGGTCCTCTGAAAGATCTTGACCTTACGTTGGGTAAAAGTTAAGAAATTCATATTTATTGCATGCATGCATTTATCGTCATGCATTTATGCTGGAATTGTATAAATACTATATAACACACCCGATGAATTTAACTTTCACACTTTTGGAGGCCAATTCTAAATTAGCAAAATAATTCTGGCAAAATAATTTTAGGGCAGTGATCTTGCCCACCATCAAATCTATATACTCCAGTCTTCTAGCATGGCCTAAGACTCTATCCAAAACCAATAATAAAAAAGACTTATTTTGGGTGTGTAATAAATACCTCTAAAGTATTAAGAATGAATAGAATTTGTTTCTTTAGAACAATCTTAGAAATATCTTTATTCTTGCTTATTAACAAATAGCAACAATTTACTTCAACCAGCTTCATCAAATCGATTTCACCAGTGGAGTAGTATTTTTGTCAACAACAAAACCTTTCAGAAGGTGCTTAGCAAATTGAATACAGGAATGGCAAAAGTAGGTTTACAGCTGTGAGTACGTGAAACTGTTAACACAGGTATTGAGGTAATCATAACCTGCATGTCTTTTCTTCCATATGAACAACTGTAAACCTACTTTTGCTCACCCCTGTATTTTTCCACATTAATAACTATAAACCTACCCTGGCCCATCCTGTACATGTACCTACATATTAGAGGGAAAAAAGTTCCATATATTTGGTGATTAAAAACAAAAAAAATCAACAAAGGATAGAGACTAGAGTCTAAGTTGAATTCAGGGTTTTAGTTAACATAACCTATACAAAGTCATTTTCTATTTTATTTATAATTAATAGTAATTATCTGTGGTCAACTACACAAACATGCAACTAAAAAAAATCTAAAACTAGCTAAATCTCTAATTTTACTAATAATGTAACACCATTCAATAAAGAAAAGGCTAAATCTGGATAGGAACATAAGTGACACACTCAACACTAACACCACTAAAAAATACTCACAAGGAGGAACACAGGTAGCTGGAGAGGGAACTTTGTAAAAGAAAATAAAAGGAAATTCTCTATTTTAGAAATAGGTATCTTCCAGTCTAAACTAATGATCTCATGAAAAACACCAATGAGAATACATTTAAGTTAATGGAAACAAGTCTTTATTAAGTAACTTTTAATATCAGAAAAATAAAACTCTTATAATTCTCTTTACAGCAAATATATAATATCAGTGCTTTGGCCATCTTAAGTTAAAGGCCCTTTATCATAAAATATATGGTTTTAAACTTTACTCAAATTGAATTTATAATCCCTATGACTTCCCTACATATACATAACAAAAGAGTGTAGTAAAATTAGCAAATACTAAACTATATTGATAATTTATCATTCTTAGTTTGTGGTTTTAGAAACAGTACACGCACCTAATATATATGTCAATTCCTTGGCTTATTAGTTGCAGTGTACAATGCAACAAAATACAAAATACATGCTTGATGAACATTCGTTCATATCTACAAGACGGCAGCTAAAGATTAGGTTTCAATACTGACATTTAACTATCCTACAAGCAATTAGCATTACATCATAATATGCCATCAAGGCAATTTTTTATACTGAAAAAATCAAAATAAAAACCGTTATTTGTAAACTTTTATACGAAATGTAACTCTTCAAGTGGAAATAAAAAATAAAATTTGTCTATTTACTATTCAATACACATAGGATTTCAATTTTTGTTATACTGAGAAAAAAAAGCTCTTTTGTGTTGGGAAAATAACGCTTCAAAAAAATAATTAGTAGAAAAACCCACCAGTATAATGTTTTGTCCTGTCGATGCCAGCATAGATTTGGGAACATACTGAGGATGACGTCATAGACATCCACAGGTGAAATGTAAAAGTGTATCTTAAATCTTTCCTTGTGATTGGAAATAGTTTTGAAATGAAGTAAACTGATTGGAGGTCATCACAGCTGCTTTTGTGAATTATGCCAAGGCATTATTATCCCTCTCTCCCTACCCCTTCCCTAAATTACTAAAAAATAAAAATATATTTATCATGTGCAAGACAAATATGGATTGAACATAAAATGTTTCACATTTTGATCTAGAGTCTAAAAATTAATCAATAGCTTGATCAGACTAATGAATGGAATGTTCACATCCTCAATTATTAGCCAATACAGGTGAACCCCAAAGCCCTTCCTGAAATGCGAAAACCCAGGTGGCCATTTCCACATTCCCTGAGGGAGGCAATGGGTAGGAATTCACCATCGACACAATTGCATTCCTGATCCACTGATCATACCAGCTGGGCGAGATGAAGGTCAATGTAGCAGTTTTTTGTCCCAAATTATAACCAGTGATTGAGTAAACTGCCATCAGCCCTATTATTACCAGTAATTCACAATGCATTAAAAAGTTACTTGTAATCCTGCAGAATTAGGCATAAGTTGTTGTAAAATAAAAAAACAAACAAACCTGTTTTGTCAAAACTGGCAGTGTAAAAGAAGGCAGCCCTGGAAGTGTCTGAATCATCTGTAATGCCAAGTACCCTCCATAAACTCTTAATGTGGTTAGGCTTTGGGACCCACTGTTTTGAAATCTTAGATGTATATACTTTTCTCATAGGCTCACACAACCTATGATTATCTTCACTCCATAGAGTTGAACTTCAGCTTTAACAATTCTTATACAAGCTATGTCTCTGGGTCTACAGGATAATATTAATAATTCAAACCAAACTAATAGACAAGAGACCACTTAGGTTTAGTGTTACCATAGCAGCCTTTTATAAGTTTACTAACAACTTTAGCCTAATCCCAATAAAGCCTGATAACAGTCATAAGAATTCATTAGGAAGTTTACTGGGGGTACCATTATACCCATGCCTTTACGAGTCCATATAGAGATATAGTATTTATGTATATATATATAGTTAAGAGTGAATCTGGATTGCCTGAGTAACAGCTGTCTGGCAAACTGGACATGATGGCGTTCTCTTTTCACAGATCTTGTTGGCACATTCCATGCAGAAGAGGTTGTGGCCACATGGAACTAGGGCAGCAATAACTTCATTCTCAAAACAAATCACACAGTCATGCTTTCGTCTTGATTCTGGAGGTGAGCTAGAGGTGGAACCACCATTGGAAGAGGAGTAACTATTGGTACCATTAGAAAAAGCAGGGATGTATATTGGAAGGCCAACATGGTTGCCTGTACTAGGTGGGTCGCTCCTAACCCTCCGAGCAAGTGGGTGTTCAATGCTCTCAGGAAATGTAGGAGACAGACGAGGAGTAGATGGCTGACTTCCTCTACGCTGAGTCTTCATGTTACCAGAAGGATCACTCCCAAAGCCAGAGAGTGGGTTAACTGGTTCAAATGGAGTCCAGATAGTTTGCGCAGATGTTGGTAAAGAGTCAAAGGCAGGAGAATCAACTGTAAGATCTTCTGAGCCTACAGATGGTAGTGTATCTCCAAACCAAAAGTTTCCTGTGCTAAATGGGCTTGTTGGACTAAAGTCAGCCAGCCTATTGCTTCCAAAGTAGGAATCTGTGGAACCACTGCCCAGAGAACTGGAACTATCATTTCGATAATTGGATATCATTCTTGCACGGCTAGGAGGAACTGGATTGGAGGAGAGCCAGGCAGAGCTAAGAGTGCCACTTTCAAAGCTTACATCGGTACCGTTGTAATGGAAATCATTCTCTTCGTTGAGCTCTATGTAGTTTCCAGTACGCATGGCAATATGCATTTCTATTTCTTCTCGTGCTCGGTCAACATTTTCAGGCATCCCTGTCACTTCAAAGACAGGCTCCTTATCTCTGCTCGGAGTTACTATGTACGTGTGGGTCTGCTGCTGAATTCTTTTAATGGTTGCTCCTTTGGGTCCAACGACTAATCCTACCACACGATATGGGACCCTCACTTGAACGGTGGTTTGGCCGGGCAGATTAGGGCTTGACAACCCTCCCAGGGCAGGGCCATTTTTGTTTCGAGATGCACGAATCATGGAGAAGTGCTCTGCAGCTGAGAGGATTTCTCTTTTGGCCATGGCAACATCTTCTTTCCGCCCAGTCACAACAAAAATGGGCTCTTCACCACGAACAGGTGTCTTGATATACGTGTTTGTCTTGGCTCTCAGCGCTTTAATTTTACAGCCTGTTAGAAAGAAAATATGCCATAAGAATCAACATCTACTTCAACAATATTGATAAACAAATCACAAAGTGCTCCTTTTGAACTAAACTCTGCTTCTGGTCAGCTAGAGTGCTCTATACAGGCAAGCTATACCATGAGTGGTCTGATCTTCAAAACCTGAGTCGTTTACTACTCGGCAGGGTATTGGTGGCAAAGAAAAACCATCAATGTACATGTCAGACATTTAACATTGATTGTCTCATTTAATCTACACAATAACCATAAGAACTAGACTATTATACTCCTTTTATTGAGAAGGACAAGAAGTGCAAAAAATTGTATCACTTGTCCAGGTTCACACAGATAGTAAGTGGCAAGGTCAGGGTTAAACCTATTGATTTGAAAATCTACCACCTTTTTGTTAGTCCAAGAACCTCAAATTTCACACAACTATACCACATGACTGATGTTCTTTAACTAATTTCTACTTAATTGTCTTATTTTAAAATTACTCTTTTCTCATAAAACTCAATTGATGACTATGGCAAAGTGCTAGTAGGTCATCTCATTTTGCTTATATCTGCTGAATTTTAAGCTTACTAAGAATCAGCTGTTTTTCTCCTCATGTTCATGCTAATTGTATTCATATGTGAACTAAACGAACTATTATATAAACAAGTGAAATATGAATAAACAACATTATATTTGTATGAGAATTAAGTTGATTATTTTTGAAAGTTTCAACATAGATAAGTACCTTAAAGGGAAAAAAGGTGTCATTGAACTATGTATGGGTGAGGCAACTGTGAAAGTCTAGGATTAAAAAGGTAACATAGAATTACTTTGCACTCACTGTAAAATTCTGGCTAAATTCAAAAGAAATACTGGGAATTGTACAGAATATGGGCATTGGATATGGTCTTACTGAAGGACAACTCTTAAGTATATTTAAGTTAAAATAAAACATCTAAGACAGTATGTATAACTACATGTGATTATCTAGTAATTTTCTGGAATAATCACTCATACCAGTGCCAACTGGGTAAGATTAGAAGGCTTCAAACTGTAACCTAAAATGTAAAACATATTACCATGGGATACAGTTTTCAAAGATCTTAACATGAAGCTTACTAGACTAGATTTATTCTCATGAATGTATTATGCTATTTCTACTTCCTCCAAATAAAGAAGTGCTGTTGAAGATACTCATCACAATCTGGGCACATCTTAACTTTCCCTTCTTTTTTTTGTCCTGCCCTGCCCCCCCAATACACTGATAATGTACTAAAGTTACCATTTCTAACCTGCATAACTTATAATAGTCATTCCGCAATAGGTCTCCTTGCCTCCAGTCTTGCCTCACTTCAATCCATTCCCTACATTCCCTTTCATCAAATGATGCTTTCTCTAAATCAGCACAGATCACACAACCACTTCTTTGCATAAAGTGCTTTAATGGCTCCCTTTTTCCTTAAGGCAAATAAGGCACACAAGGTCCTCTTTACCTGGCACCCAAGTATCTCTCTCTGGCTTTATCTTTTTCCCCCATTCTTCTTAAACTCTTCAGGGTGCACCCCCTTATTAAATTTGAATCCATGTTCCCTTGCTTCCACGACTAGAATGTTCCTCTGTCCTTGCCTCTTTTACTAAGGTAACTTGCAGTTCTGACTCTTTAACTCCTGTCAGCCCTTAAGATTTTAGTTTAGACGCCTCATCCTCTAAGGGGCTTCCTCTCCCTTAGGAGTGGTTTGACTGTAAAGTACCTGTCATGGGGTGGCCACACCAACATTTGTTGAAACAAAGATCACTGTTTTTCTATATAACAATATTGGACCTTTCTTACTGCTTTCTTTACTGCTTTGCAGCTAAGCATTTTTTGCTGGGCTTTCCCAGACTTTCATATTCTGGCCCCATACCACTAATCCAACCTTTTCAAAAGGAGTTTATATTTCTGACTTCAATTATAGTATATTCAATCTACCGTGGAACTTTTAGATCTTGACCATAAATGAAGATCTTGTTCCTCTTTCCAACAAACTGTAGTAGGACTTATAAATGGCTACTTTCTCACTGCTGGATCCTAGGTACCTATCATGAAAACACCTTTTCTAACCTGAAGGCTATACTCATTTGAACAGACTTCAGAGGGGGGAAATGGCCAAAAGCAAAACTGCAAGGAAAGCACTTAGTGCAGTACCTGGATGAGGTTACAAGAGGCAAGGGGAGGGGTACTTTGGGGGCTATGAAGAAATCACTACCATGCATCAAATATACACTACTGTAAAACACAGGTTTTTTAAAATTAAGAGTGCTGCTGTAAATTTATATCTATAATGAACTACCAGAAGATTAAACTGATAGTGCTACTTTTGAGTATAGGAAAACACTATGTCTGCTTTTGCTCCATAATATAAAGTCAATTGGAAGACCAGAGCAATAAAACTTCCGTATCTACTTATCTTAGCACAGTAGGTGATGCTTGGGGCCAAAAACTGAGACCACTTTCCACTGGCCAGTATGTGACTGATGGAAAGACAACTAAGAAATTCTGAAAGGGGTGATACGAACGTGTAGCTGGTAAGTGCTCACATCAGACATTCAAGGGAGTTACTGCTGTTATTGGGGTACATGAGTTTATGCTCTGGGCTACAAACGGGACAAGAAGGCAGTTTGCTAGAATCACATTCCTGACAGAGGGCACTGCAGAAAAACACTGGGCAATTTCTATTAAGGACAGAGGGAGAACTCATTAGCCCAAGGATTGACCTTTTCCACCCTTACCAATCTTCATCATTAGGAAGTTGAATTTTAAAATTTTTCTAAATAAATACTTCTGTGACCACAATCAAATGTCAGTTGCATTTTAGTAGAATACTTTCTGTTTAATACCGAGTAGGCAGAATGTTAACTAAGGAAATATGCCCAAAGGCACATAAAACACTATCTGAACAATGGATGGGTCTAACAAATATGTGTTTAACATATGGCTCCTTTAGGCAGACAAAAACTAACGTTTTGAGCATCATGAGTTACTTCTGAGATGGGGGAGTAAGACAGGCCTTACGCACTGCCCCGAAGGGTCTTGTGCTTAGGCTTTGCACATAAGGACAAAGTGGTAACAGGAAGATAGCAAATCCAACTCTTTTAAGCTACTGCCAAAAAAAGCAGAAGCATGTTTTCTCTCTCCTAAATTTTATAGAACAGTTTTAACACAGTAGCCTAAACTCAGATTAGGAGTACAAGAAAACTTCATTAATCATAATGTTGTTTCTGCAGGAACACAGATTTTCTAAAATATATGCACATTCTAAAGTTGGGGGCAATCTGAATAGGCAGAGTTCTGATTAAGTAACACAAATCAAAGGAGAAAAACGTTTGTTTTATTAATTTTCAGGTGGAGATAAAAAGCTTTTGAGTACTTTAGATTGTGTTTGGAAATTCAAAGACACTGAAAAAATCATAAAAGAATACATAATCTCACAGCGGCACAGAATTCAGAGCTATAAAAGTAATGATAAATGAGACTGTACTAAAAAAACTGCTGCATGACAAAAGCCACTCATAGCAAGGTGTAAAACATCTATAACTCACATCACAAATAGCTACTTTTTCTCTTACATACTCCATCCTATATATGAAAACACCAAAGCCCAACAGAAAAACAGGTAGACGAAACAGCTCACAGAAAAAGAAACATATCAATGGCTCTGAACACACAGGTTCCTATTTTCTTATGAATTGAGACATTACTTTTCACCTGAAAGACTGGCAAATATCACAAACAGTGCTAGGAAGGAAAGGGTAAAAATCCCTCATATCTAGCTGCCCCACCAAAATTACAACTGCAGGTACTCTTTTGCCCCTACAATCCCACTCGCAGAATGGATTCTGCAGAAATACTTGCAGGGGTACAAAATGACCTTGTACTATGTTCCTCACTTGTGGTTTATTTAAGTGTGAGGCTGTACAGCTACACAGTGGAATACTATGCAGTCATAAAACTGGCTGACTTAGGGGGACAGGTAGGAGAAAATTTTCCTTGTATGCCATTAAAAAAAAAAAAAAAACTCTGAGCCACACAAATACATCAATTTTGCAAAGAAATAGGATTAAATTAGAACAATTAAAAAATGATAATTTTATTAGACTTAGCCTATCAATAAGACTTTTGGCTAGTACTGAGATTATTTTTCTTTTTCTTTTAAAGTATATTTTGTTGAGTATGCTATTAGTTTTCCATTTTTTCTGTCCCCTTTATTCCCCTCTACCCTGCACCACCCCTCTCACCAACATCCCCTCCCTTAGTTCATGTCCATGGGCTGTTCATGTAAGTTTTTTGGCTTCTCCATTTCCTGTACTATTCTTAACCTCCCCGTTTTATACCTACCATTTATGTTTCTTATTCCCTGTACCCTTTCTCCCATTCTCCTCTTCCCCTTCCTACTGATAATCCTCCACATGATCTCCATTTCTGTGATTCTGTTCTTATTCTAGATATTTGCTTAGTTTGTTTTTGTTTTTTTTTAAAGGTTCAGTTTTTGATAGTTGTGAGCTTGTTGTCATTTTACTGTTCATATCAGGACAATGCTCTAACTGAGCTACCCATCCAGGGCAATAACTGGTTATTTTTTAAAACTTTTTAAAAAGCTTTTTAAAAAAGATTTTGTTTATTTATTTTTAGAGAGAGGGGAAGGGAAGGAGAAAGAGGGCAAGAAACATCTTTGCATGGTTGCCTTTCATGTGCCTCCTACAGGGCAACTGGCCGGTAACCCAGGTAACCCAGGCATGCGCCCCAACTGGGAATCACTGGTGACCCTTTGGTTTGCAGGCTGGCACTCAATCCACTGACACACACCAGCAAGGGCCAAGGCTTTTTATTTTTAAGATGTAAGAACTAACAATTATTTTCTTACAAATTTGGTTTGGTTTTGAAATTTGCAGAAACTACAAATTAAAAAGCCAAACATATGACAAGGTGTATAGCAGCCTGTGTAGAGGTTAAGAACTAGAATAGCAGCAGCTTTCAGAACTGTAATTTTATTTTGATTTGGAAGTAAATTCCCCAAATAGAGAGTCTCCAATTTACCGCCCTAGTGGAGGAAGAACCCCTTTCTCCTTTCTATATCGCTCTGGCTGGGGCTGTTTCACCCTGAAACCCTTTAGCTCCAGCTGGAATTCTGGTCCTCTCACTCCCAGCACAGCAAAGGTCCTGCCTTGCCTCTGCGGTGTCAAGAGAGCTTCTCCCACCAGCTGCCTCAGCAATTAAGAGAGGTCCTTTGTTGCTGGGAGAGGAGTTGAAAGGAAGAATTGGAAGGATGGTATCTCCATCTTCAGTGTTTCTCAAACTATGGTGGGTTTGCAATGTCACCTTAATGGGTTGATATCAGCATTAAAAAGAAAAGAAAAGAAAAAAAAAACAAAACCCCAAACCCAAAACAAAAACTCAATGTGTTACAAATATTCCAGTAAAATATGTGTACGATGGGCTTCGATGTGGAATGTTCTTTTGCTTGGGGGGAGGTGTCACAATCAGAAAAGTGTAAAACTGCACTGGATCATCTTATCTTTAAGGCCACTTTTCAATCCTTTCAACATGTGGAATGATGTACATATAAGAACCAGATATAGAATTGCAGTCTGCAATGTATACGTAATTATGGTCCAAATCGATTCACCTAAAAATAGGAAGATTATCCAGATTACCTTGGTGGGCCTGACCTCACCGTGAGTCCTTTAAGGTTTTCTCCAGCTGGTCTCAGTAGTCAGAGAGATGTGCTGAGAGCCGGATGGAAAATGGACACTTCAATCCAGAAATCTTTTTCTATTCTTTAATTTTGCTTATTACCTGCTTTAGTTTTCTAGTGCTTCCAACAAGTTACCACGTGGCTTCAACATACCGAATTTCTTATTTTACAATTCTGTAGGTTAGAAGTGTGACATGGGGCTCAACAAGGCTAAAAATCAAGATGCTGGCATGACTGTGTTCCTTTTTTGCTGGAAGCTTCGGGGGACCTATTTCCCTGCTCCTTCAGGTTATTGGCAGAATTTAGTTTACAGTTACAGGACTGAGCTCCCTACTTCCTTGCTGTCAGCTGAAGGCCATTTCCAGCTTCTAGAGGCCACCCGCACTCCTTGACTTGTGCTCCCCCTCCCTCAGTCTTCACAGACAGCAACAGAGGTTCTCATGCCCAAATTTTTCCCCTTCTCACATCTCTGACTCAGTTGGGAAAAGGTTTTTGCTTGTAAAGACTCTTGTAATTACACAGGGCCCACCCAGGTGACCTTGAACATCCTCTGCATCTCAAGGTCCATACTCACATATACATTCTGTTTCTGGAGGACTAGGGTGTCAGCATCTTTGGGAGAAGGGAATTTATTCTTCCTACTACATTACCGTTTATTTTTTCCTTTCTTCCAAGTCTCTGGGGCTTTTGAACCAAGGAAAGTATCTATCTGGCCCATGAAAAATTTAAACCCTAACCCAGGGCAGTGGCTACACATAGGGGGCCAGAAAAAGTATGGGCATCACAGACATTAGAATAGAGTGATGGGATTGAGCTAAAAACCAAAATATAGGTAAAAAAGAAATACATAAGTCACTGTGTTGACAAAGAGTTTATGGCGAGAGCTGAGTAAAAAATTGGTGGCAAACTAGCCTCCACTTGTTCTGAGGGCTTTGCCTAGGTGTTCGTAACTAAAGCACTCCTCCTCCAGTCCGAAAACATCCCCCATTGTGAGAAAATGGATCAGTCCCAGTAAGGGCACATGCCTGGGTTGTAGGCTGGGTCCCCAGTTAGGGGTGTGTAAGAGGCAGCCTAATGCTTGAAGTTACCTATTCAAATATTAAATTCCCTAGAAAGGTGCAGGTGCTAATTCAAAGTGGTTTGAACTATGTAAGCTCATAATCAGGAGAGGAGACAGTCATGTAAGCAATACCAATATAACTGCTTCAAAGACAATAGACATAGAGTGGGAGCACAGAAAAGGAGATGACTTTATTGCTTACAGTAAATGAAGGAAGGCTACAAAAGCATTTGAACTGAGGCTTAAAGAAAGGTGGGAAGAAGCAGAGGGGGGTTCAAATGCCAAGGCAGGGACTCAAGAGTACAAGATGGCAGTCAGGATGCTAACCCTGGCCCACTCTTGCGGGAGCTTCAAGTGACTGGAGGGGAGAAGGCTCCCCAGGTGAACATCTTCAAGGTCAGACAAGGGTTAAATTAAAACTCTATCTTGTACATGCATAGACTTGTTTTATTTTTTTTAAAGAAAGCAGCCCCCAAAATTTTACGAAGTGTTGCTGATTTTTGACAAAGAAAATACTGTTTTCCAGAAGTTAAATTCATTGTATTTTTCACTCATTTCCTAAATTAGCTACATATTATTACATGATGGGGCAAAGTAGATTTATAGTTGTTTGTATAGAAAAATACAATAATTAATAAATACTACAAGAATAAACTGTTTTGTGTACTCACAACTATAAACCCCCTTTTGCCATACCCAGTATATTAGGATTGAAGAAAGCTAAAAACTCTTACAAACACCAAAACTGCATTGTGTATTTTCATGTTGAGTCAGCCTTCGGGTATGTCTTTCTTCAAAAATCCCTCCCACAAGCAGTTTTGTTTGAAGGGCAAAGAATCCTACTAGGAAATCAGTGTACACACATGTACACACACACACACTTTAATAAAAATGAGGAAGGGGAATGAAACTCCTCGAGCAATTCTTTTTATGTTCAAGATAATAAGAACTCCTTGGCCTAACATTAACTCCCAGCTTCCTTCTCCCCATTTAGTGGCCACAAGCTACCTTCTCCCAGATTGTGTCGTCTCTCACACATACCTTGTTCCTCTTCTATCTCTGCTCAGGTATTTCCCTACATAACCTGGAACACCCTCCTAGCACCCCCACCCCCCACATCTAAGTAACAAACACAGCCATTTGGAAAACATGAGATTGTATGTGCGAACTCAAGAGTGATACAGACATAGGTATAGCTCTTATTACTGCACCACCACCAGGGAATCTTCCAAGGTCCATTTGAAAGGAAACACAGTAAAGAGCACAAAACTGATTATCTGCAGGACTGGGTTCAAATCTATCACCAATTACTTATGGTTTCAATGTATTAGGTCATTCAACCTCAAGGCCCTTTCCAATGCTTTATCTTTTGACTGAGTCACCTCTTCTTTAAGATACCACCATTTTCCACATACATGTTATCTATTCTCTTTCCTTAAGAAAGGGTATGTTGACTAGTGGCTGGCAACACAAGATTGTGGATAGACCATCACTACCCAGCTTTGTGAACTTTAAGAGGTCAATGACCCTGTCTCTTTCATGGGTGAGGAATTATGATTAAAGACACTCTCTGACTTGGTTGTTGCAAGGACTGAATAAAATAATGTATTAAAAATGCTTATTATTCTACAATGGTTGTTCTTCAAGTAGGTGCTTAGTGAAGAGCAGCTTTTTAGACTATCTACCCAACCCCATCACTTCAAGTATTTTATCAGTAAACTGAGACAGTATGCTTTACTTGTGACCAGTAAAAATTTATAGCATTATTTTTCAGTTTTCCAAACTCCTATTTATAGTCTCATTCAATTACAATAGTGTGCTTTAGGGGGAGCAGAAAAGAGCTTAACTGCATTGCTCAAGATCTCTCAGTTGGAAAGTCAGATCTCAAACCCAAGCTGCCTGAATTCCATACTCCTCTCATTAGGCATACTATTTTTCTCTAAAAGCAGTAAAAAAACACATTATTTCACTTTTCATGATACATTAGAATCAATGAAGGTGGGGTCATATTACTTAATGATTTTATATAAAATAAGGTTCTCTACACACTAGAATAGTGTAGACAGACTATCCAGAAGCTCCTTTAACTTTACAAGGGACCCAGTATCAGTATCATTAATCCAACATTTAAATAAATTATTTAGATTAGCAATGCAGTGTATTCCTAATCACAGTATAGAAGTAACAGCTTTCCTTTCTAGGGTTCACGCCAGTGTGCATCCTGTAGCTCTTCTAGTCAAAATTTTCTGATTTTTTTTTTGTTAAGAACACTGTCTCACTTTAGGTATCATCACTATAAAAGCACTGAAACAGCTTCATTTAGGTGATTTTCGTTTTGATTATTACCAGTATTCATCTAACACCTCAAATCAATTAGCACCCACTGCCCTTAAAACAAAAGTTTCAAACAACTTGAGGTTGACTGGCTCCTTAAGGCAAAGGGTTAGAGATAAAGCAAGAGAGGAAAACCCCAATTACCACAACATGGAAATTAAATAATAAAATGCTAAATTTCTAACCCAACAATTCAGTTCAATAAATCAAACAGAAAGCATCTATATTGTTTTAGGTACTTTAAGAATGCAAAAATGACCAAGATCCAGTTCTGCCCTCCCTGACTTGTATCAGCTTGGAACACCAAAAGGATCTGGTGTCTACACATGTTCATGTACAGATATTGGCCTGGCATTTTTTTATACTGTTGGTTGGTGATGCTGTTAAACTTTTCTATATCTTTGCTGACATTATGTCTGCTTGTTCTACCACTTAGGGAAGACAAGAGTGTTGAAATCTCCAATTCTATTAGTCTGAGACTCTGAGCAAGTTATTTATTATCTCCATAGATCTGTTTCCTCATCTGCTGTGGAAATGATAGATCAAATAAGATGATACACTGCCTGACACACTTAAACATTTGTTGTTATTAAAAATATAAAACAAATCAATTTTCTATAGGAAGTTAAAACATTTAAAGAATATAGCTCCTAAAGATAAAACTTACTTATATTGTGAAAAGTATGTAAGATATTATAAACCTTACAAAATTGGGAGGAGATATGTTGAAGTCAATTAACTGGTAATTTGAAACCTGATACTTCTGCATGATTTTAGGAACTCTTTGTGGACAAAAATAAGAACTACATGAGATGATCTAGTTTAATCTCACTTTATAGATGAGAGAAAACTGAAACTCAGAATGGCCTAAAGTTACTAACTAATGACTCCTAAATATACCACTCTCCCAACCTGCCTTATTTGCCTAGTTGATTGTGAGAGTACAGAATTCCCTGCATGTACAAGATACTTTTAAAAATAGAGGTTAAACTAAATCTAAAATCTCCTTTTTATTTTAACTTTTCAGTTTAACAAGAGCATTGAATAATTTTTAAAAGGGTTCATATTTTGCCTTTCATTCACTAAAGGTGCAACAACCAGAATTGGGATGAAAGGCAGAACAATTTTCCTACCTGGGGATATTTAAATTAGGTTTATGCCCTTTAGAGGCTGCTAGTAGAAACCTTAGAAATACCTGTTTGAGTACCATATAATGAATCAAATTCATTTGTAAAGTAATTATCTTCCAGACTAGCTTAGCTCTTTACCACTTACATTTCAAAAACTGATTTTAAATAAATTTGAAGACATTGTAAACTTTAATATAATGTAGATAATTTAGTTAGTGGTATACCAGGGAAAAAAACTTACAATTTTTGGTTTCAACTAGTATCTGCTCAGAGTACAAATCTAGTAGAAATACAAATTATAAACCTTAACTTTACACCTCCTATACTTTCAATTGTATAGTGATAACTTCTTCTCAAACTTGATCCTCACAACACATGCGGGGCAAAGGAGGGACCAGGGAAAGCAAGCAGGTGGAACAGGTTATTTTCCCCCCACAAGAGGAAGAACAAACTCAGAGAGGTTAAGTGATTTGTTCAAGGTCGTAAGCAACAAAAGGTGAAACCAGGTCTCCCAGTTTTCTAACTGCAAGTTCAGGGTCCTTTCCTGCAGTGTGCTACAAGGTATAGGTGGAGAGGCAGAAACAAGCTAAAGGGGAAACAAGAGTGGTACAGAACGGGGGACAGAAATAAGGTCAGTCCATAGTACAAACATTTATACTGGTAATCTTTTGGGGACATTTTCTAATTGTTGGCACAATTTCCTTCACACTCTCCTCTAACTAACCATACTAACCACTTTCTGCTTATCTTCAACTACAGCAGCAGTTTTCATTAGAGAATTTTATCATTTCAAGGCCTAGTCTTATCATTTCATGATACAACTTTACGTATGGTCAAATCAGGCTTCCCTGCACACAATATATGGCAGCTTTTCCTTACTGAACAAAGGGAACCAAACCATGCCCATGTGAACTGTTCTTAAGTCCCAGACACTAGAATGAAAGAGGTGCTATAGTTATGGAGTGTAACTTAAAATTCTCAAAATGAGTCATGAAATAAAGACTTGAACTTGAATTCTATTCAAACAGCATCAGTCTGTGCATAAATTAATTTTACAGTTGGGTTTGATAATACGGCATTAGAAAGTTATTATAAAGGCTTAAATATTAAGATTTAATCTTTACAAATATCTATATGGTACCTAATGGTAACATAGGAAAAAAGTAAAGCCACAAATAAAGCCATATGAACCATTTGGAAAGCATTAAGATGCAGTTTAAGAAAAACATCACTTTAGGATACCTAAACATCAATGGAGTTCTAAAGTTGATCATCCATAATCTACATATGTAGAGTTTCCTAAAGGGGTTTTTAAACTGCAAAGTTTTTAACCTTTCCTACTTAGTATCTAATGAACATTATCTGTTTTTTTTCTACCGAGTTTATTTTTTCAAATAATCTTATTTATTGATTGGGGGGAGGGAGGGTGGAAAGAGAAGAGAGAGAGAGACAGACAGACAGACATTTGTTGCTCCACCCATTTATGCACCATTGGTTGAGTCTTGTGTGTGCCCTGAGCAGAGACTGAACCTGCAACCTTGGTGTCAGGACGATGTTTAACCAAAGTACCCGGCCAGGGCCATTTTGAGTTTAATTTTAAATTACAAATTCTACATGGCATAAATTACATTTCAAAATATCCTGTAACATTCCCACAGATTAAAAAATAATACTGTGACCTGGCTGGTACAGCTCAGCAGACTGAGTGTGGGCCTACAAAGCAAAGGGTCGCCAGTTCGGTTCCCAGTCGGGGCATTGCCTGGGTTCTGGGCCAGGTTCCCGCTGGGGGGCACGTGAGAGGAAACCAAACACTGATGTTTCTCTCTCCCTTCCCCTCTAAAAATAAATAAATTTAAAAAAAGATTAAAAAATACTGTGATAGTTATCATAGCTGTTCACTAACATTCTGGCTCTCTCTTGTGGGCCAGGGTTGTAATGCACTTTCTTGACCACTTGAAGTTAGGTGTGGCCAGATGACTCGCTCTGATTAATGAAATATGAACAGATTTGGTAATTATTACTGCCCGGGCTAACATTTAAAGACTAGCACGTGCTATGTTACTGTCTCTTATCCCTCTGGCACAGGGGAAGACCAGCCAACATTAGAAATAGTGGTTGCTCCATTGGCCTGTGTCCCTGAATGATTAAAATGAGCAGAGCCCTTGTGAATAAGAAATAAGCCTTTGTTGCCCTGACAGGTGTGGTTCAGTGGGTTGGGCATCATTTTGCAAGCCGGAAACATCACTGGCTCACTTCCAGGTCAAAGCACAGGCCTTGGGTTGCAGGCCAGGTCCCCAGCCTGGGGCAAGGGAGAGGCAACTGGTGGATGTTTCTCTACCTCTCTTCCCCTCTCTCTAAAAATAAATAAAATCTTTTTTTTTTTTTTTTTAGAGAAATAAACCTTTGTTGTTTTAACACTGAGATGTTGGGGTTCTCTGTTATCACAGCGTAATTCAGCCTATCTGGACAGATGCGCAACCTCTTTAACAAGCATTCAGACACCAGATGGTTCTAGTTCTGTCTCCTGAGAAGAATAAAATGGGTGAAACTGCTAAGTGAGCCACGAAAGGGTGAACAGGATTAAAAAGAGAGGCTCAAATTAATTTCATATTTAACTTAACAAAAGTAGTATGTGCTTATCACTTATCTGTCTCAATAGATCTGTGTATCATTCAGAATCTCTTTATTATACCCAGCTAAAGGAGAGGAATCTCAAGCCTACGGAGTTTAAGTGACTTTTCCCAGATTACAAAGTCAGTTATTGGCAGAGTAATCAGAATTTAGGAATTTTAATTTCTGGTTTCTGGCTCCTTCCAAAATTCCACAGACGAGCAGACTGTTAAGGGCAATTTGGAGTAGTTTACACAATATGAATTTTTACATAAAAAAATACATTCTAAAACATTTTTATATTCAGTTTAAGGCAAAGTTTTTATATTCTTTAATGTGTAGAAATATCAAATCGATTCAAAACCAAACCCACAAAATATTAATTACCATGCTTATAACTAGTGCCACCTTTCTCTGAAAACCTAAGATGTAAAAAGAGCTACCTGGAATTCCAACCCATAAACACTGTTGAAAATTTTTCTAAATAAAAAATCTCTAACCGTACCTGGATTATTTTTAGTTGTTGGTAACTGGAGGTAAGAAATACACCCTTGATTTACCATTTCCTCCCTGGTGAATCAAAATAGTTCATTAGCAGAGTAAGGCAGGAAGACAAGGCAGTAGACTCCCCAGCAGTTTGTAAAACAATTATAACTGAACCCTTCCAAATGGTCCCAGAGCTAATACAATTATCAACTAAATTTAAAATTTAAACACTAGGAAAGGTGCAATATTTAATTTTCTAAAGCTAGTATGTATACACACACAAATTAACTTTCTGAACTAAAAATGACAGTGCATTTTTACTTAGACACAGACCCTGAACATTAGAATGATAACTCTGATTTTTAAGTAGTAGAGGTATCAAAGTTTTACTATGTTAATTTGGATAGTGACATTTTAAGTTACGCATACTAAAAACATGGTATCCCTACTCATGATTACGTCAGAAATTGACCCAACCTATTATTGACCTTCCGGAGCAGGATGCTTCAGTACTGAGGCAACAATCTGGAGCAAGACCTTTATCTCTGAGGTTAAACATACCAATCAAAGTGCAGGTTACCTTTCAGAACTTCAGTTTCCACATCAGTAAAATGGGGGATAATGGCCCAGCAGGGCTAAACGGCACCAGACCTGGCACACGGAGAAGGCCAACAATCCCCCCTCCTCCACCTCCACAAAAGAGACACTGTGCTTTTGCATTATTCTTTCTTAAAAAAATTATTTTTTTCTTTTACTGATTCCAGAAAGAGGGGAAGGGGAAAAGAGAGGGAAAGAGACATTGACTGGCGGCCTCCTGCACACACCTGACTGGGACTAAACCCACAGCCCAGGCAGGCACCCTGATGGCAAATTGAATCAGGACTTGCCCCTGGTGGAATGAGGCCCAGCGATGGTCAGGGGACTTTAGCATTATTCTGAAATCTTCTCCTCATGAAACGTGCATTTTTTCTTGAATAGGGAGTATGTGTATAGCAAGACTAACCTTTTTCATTTTCTCCTGGACAAACATGCACATACTTTATTTCAGTTGTGTTAGAACTTGGTTCCACCCTGTGAAACTGGAGACAGTAGCTTAATAAAGAAAATCATTTCCAAAAGGGTCTAGCTCAGTGACAACCAAAGTACGGTGCAAGGAAATCCATTGGAGTGCAGAAAAAAAAAAACAGAACTCCAATTTCCATCCTAACAATGGAAACTCATTCTTCAAAATTGTTTTATGTTTTATAATGTATGAAATATCAGCATACGTACTAGTCATACATAAATATCAGACAATGGGAGTATAAGTTTAAATTCTTTTGACAAGGTGTACAATAAAAAAAAGCTGGAGATGACTCTTCTAGACTATGAAGCTAGAAAACACACATATAACAAAGTCACTAATGAAAGCAGTTGAAGAAGACACTATTTTCTTAAACAGCAATAGTAAACCTTGGGTTATAAGTCTTAAAACAAGTGAATTCATGATGCCAATATTTATTTATGATGTGGTTAAAAATGGGTACATGAGGCCTGTCAGGAAAAAGTCCAGCCATTGTTAACATAACAATAACAGTTTTTGTGACATCAATGTAACCTGGCGGCCAAGGAGAGTGGACTGGAATGTGCATGTGTGAACAATGACAACTTCACTGTACTAGTCAGTGGGGGTGGTAGACACCATTGAGTAAGCCCGTGTACTGTGTGGCTGTCACATTCAAAATGACTGAGCCAGTAGAGCAGCGAAATCTGCATCAAATTTTGTGTTAAGCTTGAACATTCCTCCACAGAAACTATGTGGATGATTCAGGAGGCCGCAGCTATAGGCAACTGGTGATTGGCAGCTTTATCAGGACAACGTGCCTGCTCATGCATCAGACTCATGCAGTTTTTTGGTGAAACACCAAATCACCCAGGTGACTCAGCCCCCCAACAGCCCAGACTTGGCGCCCTGTGATTCTGACTTTTCCCAAAACTAAAATCACCTTAGAAAGGGAAGAAATTTCTGACCTTTGATGAGATTCAGAAAACTACTACGGGGCAGCTGATGATGACTGGGAGAACTGTGTGAGGTCTCAAGGTGCCTACTTTAAAGGGGACTGAGACATCATTGTCCTATGTACAATGTTTCTTGTATCTTCCTCAATAAATGCCTCCATTTTTCAGATTACATGACTGGATACTTTCCGGATATGCCTAGTGGTATTGTTCTACTTTAATTTACTTTTTAGTCTAACTGGCTGCATTTAGTCTAACTGACAGATTTTTGCAGTCACTGACTGCAAATTGGAACCAAGTCCCTTGACTTAAATCTATTTAAGTGAATTTGTCCTGCAAACACTATACATTTTTAAAAGTCTTAAATCTGTTAGGTTTACTTTTGATGCCTATATTCTAAAACTTCTTTGATTATCAATAAGCATAAGCCTCTTTAGTTTCTGGCTTTCTTTTACAGTATCATTGGTTTAAAAATGAAATGTAAAGATTAAAAAAACTGGACCCATTTAACATTTGTGAACAACCATACACTACAGGCAGGGAGTATAAATATGAGGGTCAACACTGCCAACTTTCATCACTAGCAAATGCAGTGGTTTGTTTTCCTGAAAGACACCAGAACCAGAGGCCAGGCCATCTAAATGAGTTGCTAGTCTATATGACTCAGAATTACATTTGTCCTACTCTTTGCTTTAGAGCTGAAGTCATAAATGTCTCCATCTGTGACATAATTATTTCCAAAACCAATTAAGAGATGTCAAACAGAAAACATGACTTCAGGTAATGAATAAAATGGCAGGAATAGATAATTCTTAAGAATGAAAATTTAGTTCATCTAAGGCAAACAAATTAAATGATCTGCCCTGTTTATTCACTTGTGGGGAAAGAGAAATTACCACACTGTAAAAGGGTGCAAATACTAGAAGTTGCTCAGTTCCCCTGCAGGAGTGGGAAAGTACTTTACAGGCTTTATTATGGTGCTGTTGAGGAATGCGGGTGGCAGAGGGGCCAATGATCCACTAGTTAAATGGTTCAGAGCAGCAAAGGGCAAGACTTCCCGCTCTTAAGGTAGGATGATGACATACTTTTAACAGGACTGTGAATACTGGGAAAATAGGAAACACAAAAGGAATAGTCAGCAACTTGTCTTCATGTTCTAAGACACAGATTCCTATTTCCTTATTA
This sequence comes from Anoura caudifer, assembly GCA_004027475.1. Taxonomy (NCBI): domain Eukaryota; kingdom Metazoa; phylum Chordata; class Mammalia; order Chiroptera; family Phyllostomidae; genus Anoura; species Anoura caudifer. The sequence goes on along the minus strand of PVKU01002147.1, from coordinate 139,401 downwards.
ATTAATAACCAATAAAAAGAAAAACTAAAGACTTTATCTGCAATTTAATAGATAGTACAAAATAAAAACTTAGAATGAATGTAGTTTACTTTCAAGTAATGGACTTGTATAAAGATAACAGTTTGTGCAATTAAATACAATTTTATAGTGCTTTAAAGGGTCTAGTAAAAGAAGGAAAAATTTGTATTAAACCAAATATACAAAAGATGTTATTCCCTTGTTCCTTAGTCAAACTGGCATGTAAATATACTCCTTTGTTGCCCTAAACTGTCGCCATAAGCACACTGTTGTAGTTTGTGCTAAGGAAGTGGCATCCTAGTGTGGTGATGAGGGGTTTTCTTTCCGCCTTACCACAGCTTCCCAGCCCCTTTTCTCCACTCCCCTGTTATAGATTTTAAGTATCAAAAACAAAAACACACCTCCCCCCTCCCAAAAACAATGCAACTTTCCAATCATACCTAGAGACTATTCCTCCACACCTTTCCTCATTGTTCCTCAGGCTCCCTTCCATTTGACAAAGTCCTGTCCATGCTCTAAGCCTCCCAGTGTTGATGTTCTCAGATGCATGACTTTGGTTTGTCCCACATTCCAGATAGTGCCATTCCACTGTTTATTAGACTACTAGCTTTCAAAAGCAGCCACTCCAAACCAATCTTACATCCTCATCTGCCATAAACTCAATGCCTGGCAAAATTCAAGCTTGATACAAAGCAATTCCTCGATGTTAACTGAGTGGTCAACTCATTCTGGATCCATAAATTCATATGTTATAATTTTACTCTATGTAAGATGAAACAGTTCTCTACTGGATTAGTATCTTAAGTATTGCAAAAACTCAAAACAAGGCATGCAAAAGTTATTTACCAAACTATAGTGCCTTTAAGTACCAATCAGGAGGTCTGAAATAAGCTATCTCCTCTATCCAGATTTCAGATAGGTTTTTCTTGTTAAAATCCAGAAGTAAGAAATGAGCCAGCTCTGATATCTAGAACCACCATGTCAACAGACCTCTTATTTATGTGTACTTTAGACCACTTGGGAAAGATGAGATCATTTAAGCAGCAGCGCCATCATTTCTCTTTATTTGACCCCAACACTGCTCTCAACCTAACAGCAGAGACATGCATCAACCAGTCCGACCCACACTGAAATAAGCAGCTGCAAGCAGTATTTAATAAAGGAGGAAAAGCTGCACTAGAGCACCGGACCTTCCCTAAAAATGTCGGATACAGAGGTACTATGGGCATCCCCTTCCCCCACCTTCATAAACCTACTGGAATCTGAGACATAGGTCCTTTGTCTGAACAATGTGGGAGGAGTCTGTCTGCAGTACTGGTGTGCTGGCAAGTGCGGAAAAGAATTTACAAAAACGGTATAAATGCATAAAGTTCCTTAACTCAATTACCTTACTGGTCAATTTTTCCTCATTGTGTATACTAAAGTGTACTAAAAGGTAGCTAATGCGTCTTTTCGATAGTTAAAATGCATCAAATAAATACTGTAAGATCAACCGAGAGTTAGGCTGCACTTCAAAAGCTAAGTTTCTGAATAGCGGAGGGGCGGGGGTGGTGGTGGTGGTGAAATCCACCACTAGAACATCCCCTATCCTCTGGAATGAACTCTTTCTTCTACAAGCCTCCATTTCTGTCAATTTCTTTATCTGAACAAGCTACTGTAAAAGGAACTGAGCGCTTTTACAGGCACTGTGGGGGCAAACTTGCAATCTCGGCCCTTTCCGTGCACAACACCGAATGCACAATCGACCCGACCTTTTACCATCTCACTGAGGTTTTTGGTGCCACGCCAGTCTGGTGTTCCACGAATACAGCCCGAGTAAAGTGAACACGGTCGGATTGGGTGGCTGGGGAAACTTAATACCTTTTATCATGCAAAACAAGCAGAACACCGAGGGTTTTCGAAAGGTGACCCATCTCCTCTGGTCGACCCTCGGTTCCTCCCTGGCCCCTTCGCGGCGGACTTGGGGAACTCTCCAGGTTCGCCTTTTTTGTTCCAAGCTCTTCTCTTTTGCCTCTCCACCCACGCTCGGGGACATGCCCAGATAAAGCCCTCTCCCCACACTCACCCTGGCGACCGACAATCTCAGCGACATGCTCGGAGCTGGGCACCGGGACACACTCGGTGGTGTTGACGCTCTTCCTCCGCAGCAGGGCCGTCTGCTCCCCGTTCAGGCCGGCCGCCGCCGCCCCGCAGCCGCCGGGGCCGTAGGCGTGGGACAGCATCGCCGCCATCATGCCCTGGGCATCGTCCCCTCCGTAGAGCACCCCCGCCGCCGCGGCCGCCTCCCGGGCCTCGAAGCCGGCAGCGGGCAGGAGAACCGACCCCAGGGACCCGCCCGGGATCGGCTGAGTTTGGGAGGTGGTGGCCGCGGTCGGCGACAGCAAGAGCAGCGACGGTCGATCCTCCTCCTCTGCCTCCTCCAGCTCCTCCTCCTCCAGCAGGTCTCCGTCCAGCTCCGCTTCCTCCCCCTCCTCGTCCTCCTCTATCTCCAGCTCCGCCGTCTCAGGGGCCCCGGGGCAGCCGGGCGGAGTCCGCTCCTCCGAAGACAGCCCCGCCGCCCGCCGGGCCTGGCCCTGCGCCGCCGCGGCCCTCAGCGCTGGAGCGCCGGGCTCCGCCGGGCTGGGGTCGTCGAGGCCTAGCGCGGCCAGGTGCTCCCTTAGCAGAAGCCCGTCCCCCTCGAGTTCCGGGCCGTCCGCGGGCGGCGGCAGCGGCGGCGGCGGGGGCGGCTGCGGCAGGGGGGCCGGGGCCGCCGCCAGGGCCAGGGCCGCGGAGCTGCCGCTTGGCATCGCGGCGGCGCGCTGTCAATGGCGGCGGCGGCGGCGGCCGGGTCAGGCGAGGCGGGCGGCGAGCCCCATGGCGGACAGGGCCCGGGCCCTGTTCAGAGCGCAAACACCTTTCCTCTGGGGGGGTGGCAGGGCTGGCGACCCGGACTGGGGAGCGCCAGGTCCGCCGGGAGACGGAGAGGGCGGGGTGGAGGGGCTGGGGTAGGAGGTAGAGGTAGGTAACTAGGGTGGGTGGGTGGGGACGGCAGCGGGGCGGGCTGCTGGAGGTGGCAGCGGCTCCCCTCTCAGGGTTTCTTTTGTTTCATGGCCTTAACCAGCCCCCGGCGCGCGCGGCGGCGGCGGCGACGCCCCACGCTGCTCTCAGAATGAAGCCCGCGCGTCTGATTGGGCGCTTTTAATCTCTGGGAGTCCGCCCTCTCTTCCCCACAGCCTTCTAAGTCCTTTCCCTAGCCCCCACCCCCTCAACCCTCCTCTCGGGCCCCGCCCCGCCCCTCCCCGGAGCTCTCTGATTGGGTGACTGGGACAAGCTAGCCCCTAAGGCTTCTCCTTAAGTCCTCTCCCCTCCCCCCTCTCCCCTCCCCTTTCTTTACTGGCTCAGGAGAAGGACTGTGATTGTTCGATTTACATGTCACTCTTTGTGACGCCCCAGGTAGGGGCGGGGAAAAGGAGGCGGGACAAAGGAGCGCAAAAGCCGAGGCTGAAACTGGAGACTAAGTAGGGTTTTTTTTGCGCAGGCGCGTACAGTAAAAAACGGAGACCTAGGTTTCTTCCTTTCGTGTGTCCTTCCCCAACAGCCTCTTGCCCACCTGAGTCGGGTTTTTGTTTAGAGTACTGAGGAAACCGCCTTGGAGTGGAGCGTAGACGTGGCCCGAGGGCGTTGTTTTCCTAGTTTAAGGAAGAGATTTCCTTTTTTCATCTTAAGGGCCTAAGGAGAGTCGAAGGGAAGACCAGTGGGATGTCCTCCTATCGCCGGGGTAGTTTCCTTAGCCGCGTGGCTCCTGGGCCTTCCCTGCGCAACCCTTGAACGCACGTCCCTTGGGGCAGGGCCCCGCCCCCTTGTCCAACTGGCTAGGCTTCCAGTGTGAAGCCGGCTCGTTACATCCGGCTCGTTACATCGGGAGCCTTAAATGCTTCAGTTCTTAGGGGCTTTTCAAAAAAAATTAAATAGTTTCCTCCTTCAGGATGCCCTTCCCGCGGTACTGCCCAGGGAGATAGTCTCCCCCGGTTAGTGTGAACCATGAGCGTTATCCTGTAGATATGATACGACCAAATAGTGTAATGTTAGGGTTTCCAGTGGCCTCATTGAAAAAAGAAGAAACAGTTTTAATAAATAGTGCAATAATTCAAAATACTATTTTGACGTTCAATGTATATAAAATTATATATATTAGTGACATATCGTATATATTTTTTTTTCAAGCTAAGTCTTTGAAAACTGTATTTTACACTTACATGCACTCACATCTCAATTCAGTTCAGATCACCCTAGCCATAGTATCAAGTACTGAATAACTTCTAGCAGCTCCAAACCTCTTGGTTTTTGGGTTGTAATTTGGCACTATTTCTACCTTGGATTTATTGTGTCTTGCTGCTTCAAAGTTGTTTCTTAAGAGTGAACTTGGGACGAGCACCAACTTTTTGAATTGTCTAGGATGTCCAAGAGAAGACTTAACTATGTCTTGTGTGTGTGCGCACGCACGTGCCTTCATAACCGTGTTCCCAACCCTGTAACTTACGCTACTCCTCCAATTAGAGAACTAGAGAAATTTAGCTAACACTAAAATCTTTCTTGTTGTTAAGTGTGCTGGTCCTCATAGGATTCTGTATGTTGCTTCTCTGACAACTCATTTGTAGCAGTAGCCTCTGGAACAGTGATCTCAACCCTAACTTTCATCAGAATGAAGAAGGACTGTTAAAAAACATAAATGCAGAGCCAGGAGAAGGAAACTGGATTCTCTGGATTTAGTAGATGTGGAGTGAGGACCTGTACATGTCTTTAAAAAGCTACACAGATTCTGAAAACTCAGTCAGGGCTGAGAACACTGATCCAGAGTTTGTTATGGGTTTTCAAAGGAATCTTGCTATTAATTTTACTGAAAAGTGTTCTTCCTACCCCTTCCCCAGTTAGGCATAATTTTTTTCACTGATTTTACTACAATATTTCTGCTCCAAGGACATAATATTTCATGGTGTCTTATAAAGGTACTGAATCTTTTTTAATGTGCCAGCAACTAGCTTATATAATTAGACATTTACTTATTGAATCTACAAATACTCTTGCTGTCTGATATTTCAGTTTAAACAATAACCACTATTTGACTGGTAGCTCTAGTAAAGCAGGAAAAAAAAAGGTGCAGTGGCCACTTCTAAAATATATTGGTCATGGGGGGAAATGGGTAATAGAATTACAAATGAAATCTCAGATGGTCCTTTCTTCATCTCTTTTCATAAGGCTTGTCAATTAATGTCTCCTCCTTGGTCTTAAGCTCTCTTTGTAAGGACCCAAAGCAAAAGCTATAGTGTAGTGATGGTTCACCATACATTTTTCTTTTGAGAGGGGGAGATGTAAGGAATAGATTCCTGCCGATAAGATTCATTTAGCTAAGATTTTAAAAAATGCTAAATGGTTTGATTTAGTTGTTCATAATGTAAAAATTGCTTCCTGCTTCATTCTCACATAATAAAAGAGGTTTCATAAGTTTCCATATACAAATGTATATATTCATGCATTAACATATATTTGATCAATATTGTGATTTATGAACAAGTCAGGAGATACTGAAGCTCGCGTACCTTTCCCTTTGGGTCTGTATCTACTGTCTTGTATTAAACCTTGTTTATGAAGCAAATTTAAGATTTGCTTTTGCTCTAAATATATGACTGGGATTCTTTCATTTAAATCCGTTAAACAATGCCATCCCTTCTGCCCTCCTCCAGCCACACAACATAATTTGCACCTGAATGGGATTTCTCTTTCATTCCTATTTTGCTGTTTATGGCTTAGGTTAATACACTGAAGCAGGAGGGTTGCTTTAAGTATGTTAAAACACAAAACTACAGAATTAGCTACATTTTTATCAACTACTAGGCTAACTGCAGAACTAGCCTTTTAAAACTGATTGTAATGATATTAAGGCTGGAACAAGTGCAAACTAAACGAAGCTTAACAAATGTTTGTCCTAGTAAGAAAACTGAGATAATTAGACAAGTTTGAAGCAAAGCCATAAAGACTGCCACAAAAGCGTGGTGAAAGCTTCCGCTGACAGCCTCACCTAGAACCCAAAGCTAACCAACCATCTGCCACATTTTCAGGCAGGATTAAGTTTCTTTAGGGTAGGATGTCCCCTGGGATCAGCAGTACCCAGCTTCGAGATAAGTCTTCCTACAGCATGACAATAAACATGTCATTCTACTTGAAATGGCTCCCAATTGCTTAAGAAAAAAGTCTCCTACCTAGAATTCTGGGCTCTCCACACTCTGGTATCATTTTTCCAAGTGCTCAAAATTGTTACATAAACAAACTTAAATCTCTCATTTATTAAAAAACAGAAACTCTTGATGGAACATACCCCCCGCCCCCCCCCCCAGCCTGTCACCACTATTTCTTCTGTGCTCCAAATCATCTGTTCCAATAGCCATCTACTGTCCTTACTGCACTTGTCAGTGCCCTGGGCTCTTGCTGCTTCACTGGAGTTATCCTCCTGTTGTACTGAATCCAGTGAGCACTTTTAATCCTTATCTATCTTAACTGATTGCTCCTCAGAGCGCTCTCTTCCTTTGCCTTCCCTCTGCTTTTCTTCCGACTTCTACAGTCAAGTGCGTGCCTCAGTCTCCTTGACAAACTTAGTGTCTCTATCTCTTTGGGTATTTATCAAGGATCTGTCTTGGTTCTGCTTTCCGTTTATTCTATACTCTGGGCCTAAAAATCTTATCTATTCTCAAGATTTCTGTTACTTTGTTAACAATTCCCAGATCTGCATTGTCGTTCCTGATCAACATCCAGACCTATAAATCCCAGTGTTTTATGAATGTCTCCACTTGGCAATTCAAATAAAACCTCAATATAAGCTCAGCGTCCCAAACTGAAATGTCAGTTAAAATGTGCTTTTTAGCTTAGTATTAGACAGTACTACTATCTATTCAATTCCTTTAACCAATAGCCTGGTAGACATTCTAGACTTCTCTAACCTCTGTATCCTGTAAAGACTAAATCCTGTGGGTCCTGCCTCTTAAATCTATCTACTTCTCTGCTTCTTTTCCACTGTGACCATAGTCTGGGCCATGTCATTCAGACTGTAAACTATTACAGTAGCCCACAATATTCTTACATCTAGTCTTGCTCTCCTCCAACTCATTTTCCATTCTGCATCTGGAATAATTTTAATTCAAGTTTACTCCTTCCACTTCCCAGCTTAAAACCCTTTTTGTTGTCCCTAGATGTCATCTCAATTTCTTAACATAACTTATAAAAGGTCTTCTGTATCTGGGCCCTGTCTACCTCTTTAGCCTCATTTTATGCCATTCTTCCTCTTGCACTCCTGGCCTTGGCCCTAGAGGCCTTCTGGCACCATTCATATTCTGCACACACTTGTTTTGCCTCAAAGCCTGGAATATGGCTCTCCTCTGCCCGTCCCATTGTGTTCTACATGTCCCTAGAAACACTCTTCACACCTCCATCCCCACCCTGACCATCTCTACCAATTTTAAAGTCTCAGTTTAAATGTGACTTCAGCCACTACACTACTTTCCTAATCAATCAATACAACAATCGGAGCTAGTCCTTCTTTCCCTCCCCCCAGGAAAACACACACAAAGGCAACATTTTGCATGTATCTTCTGAATGCCTAATCAACCCACTAAAGTCTGTCCATCAATTCCTTTGGCTCCATAGACCTGTGACACAGACTGGCTACATGTTCACTAACCCCTCTCATCTACTTCCTGAGCTCACAGCTAGACTGCATTTCCTGGCCTGCATTGCAATTGGGAGTAGCCATATGACTGCGCTTTACCAATTGTACACCAATTCCTGACCCTTAAAAATCCCTTACGCATTTCCTTCTACATTCCTTCTCTATCTGTGATGTGTATGAGTGTGATGACCACAGGAGCCACATGTTAAAGCTGGCAGAGCCACAAGAGGAAAGGAGCCTGAATGACCACATGGATATACCTGTTCTAGACTTTGTAAGACAGAAATATTTTTATCAAGTTGAAGTATTATATATTTTTGGGTATATTTATTACAGCAGCTAACCTATCTTAAGTAATATAATATGTTTGGTTAAAAATAGCTGGTTTTCTTCTGGTCAAGACGGAGGCATAGGTAAACACATCTTGTCTCTGCACAACTACAGAAAAATTACAACTAGACTACAAAACAAGTATCACTCAGAAATGTCAGAAAATCGAGCTATGTGGAAGTCCGGCAACCAAGGTGTTAAAGAAGCCACATTCATCCAGATGGGTGGAGGGGTGGAGATGTGTGGGGAAGGGTGAAGACCTGCAGAGAGGTGCAGAAAGATGGAGAGGAATAGAGAGGCATGGAAATGCAGATCCGGTGGTCCCACATCCATGTGTGGTGGATAAAAATTAGCAGGGATACCTCAGGAGCAAGAGATCCCAGCCTTAGACCGGACTACCCAGCCCAGAGTTCCAGTGCCAGGAAGTTAAGTTCCCATACCTTCTGGCTGTAAAATCCAGCGGAGGTTGGGGTGGCAGAAGAAACTGCGGGACTCACAGGACACTCCTATTAAAGAGCCTGCAATGAACTTAACACTTACACAGACCCACTCCCTCTGGAATTCAGCACCAGGGCAACAGCTGGAAAGGCATCAGTAGCGTACAGGGAGAAAGTGAAGTGACTGGCATCAGTGCTGGGAGACAACTCCCACCTGGGCAAAACTGCAGAGGCCAGGCAGTGGTGTTGCCCCCTTTCCAATCCCTTCCCCACACAGAGCCACAGAGCAGTGACATGGGTTGTTCCACCTGGTGATTACCTAAGGCTCTGCCCCATACAACTTACAGGTGCACTTTTCTACAAAAGGCCATGCTACTAGGACAGGGAGTCAAAGCAGCTCTACCTAATACACAGGAACAAACACATGGAGGCTGCCAAAATGAGGATGCAAAGAAATATGGCCCAAGTGAAAGAATAGAACAAAACTCCAGAAAAAGAACCAAACGAAAATGGAGAGAAGCAACCTATCAGATGTAGACTTCAAAACACTGGTTATCAGGATGCTCCAGGAACTCATTGGGTACTTCAATAGCATAAAAAAGACCCAGGCAGAAATAAAGTTTACATTAACTGAAATAAAAATCTACAGGGAACCAACAGTGGAGGGGATGAAGCCAAGAATTAAATCAATGATTTGGAACATATAGAAGAAAAAAGTATTCAATTAGTACAGCAAGGAGAAAAAAAGAATTCAAAAAAATGAGTATAGTATAAGGTACCTCTGGGACATTTCCATATGTACAACATCCAAATCATAGGGGTGCCAGAAAGAAGAGGAAGAACAAGAAATCAAAAATTATTTGAAAAAATAAAGAAAACTTTCCTAATTTGGCAAAGGAAATAGACGTATAAGTGCAGGGAGCCCAGAGAGTCCCAAACAAGATGGATGCAAAGAGGACCACACCAAGACACATCATCATTAAAATGCCAAAGTTTAAAAATAAAGAGAATTATAAAAGCGGCAAGAGAAAAGCAGGTAGTTACCTACAAAGGAGTTCCCATAAGTCTGTCAGCTGATTTCTCAAAATAAATTTTGCAGGCCAGAAGGGTCTGACAAAAAGTATTGAAAGTGATGATAAGCAAGGACCTACAACCTAGATTATTCATCAAAGTTATCATTTAGAATGGAAGGGCAGATAGACAAGGTAAAACTAAAGGAGTTCATCATCACCAAGCCATTATATGAAATGTTAACAGAAATTATGTAAGAAAAAGATCAAAACTATGAACATTAAAAGGGCAACAAATTCACAACTATCAACAACTATCTAAAAAACAAACTAAGCAAAAAACAGAAACAGAATCATAGATGTAGACATCATGTGGAGGGTTATCAGTTGGGAGGCAGAAGGAGGAGAATAGGGAAAAAGGTGCAGTGATTAAGAAGTATAAATTGGGCCCTGGCTGGTGTGGCTCAGTGGATTGAGTGCCAGCCTGTGAATCAAAGTGTCACTAGTTCAATTCCCAGTTAGGGCACTTGCCTGGGTTGCAGGCCAGGTCCCCAGTAGGGGGGTGCACGAGAGACACCACACACTGATGTTTCTCTCCCTCTCTTTCTCCCTCCCTTCCCTTCTATAAATAAATAAATAAAAAAGAAATATAAATTGGTAGGTACAAAATAGATGGGGATGTTAAGAATAGTATAGGAAATGGAGAAGCCAAAGAATTTATATGCATGACTCATGGACATGAAATAAGGGAGGAGGGGTTGCTGGAGGGAATGGGAGCTGGGTGGAAGGGGGCAAAGGGGGAATATTGAGACACCATTAATGGCATAATCAATAAAATATATTTTAAAAAAAGTCTCTGGTTTGTAAGGAAAGAATAAAATGATCAGCAGTTGCCAGGGATTAAGGGGGAGGGAAGGATAAACAGGTGGGTCAAAGAGGATTTTTAGGGCAGTGAAACTATTCTGTATTTAGCTGTAATGATAGATACATGTCATATATATTTGTCCACTCATAAAATATACAGTACGAAGAGTGAACCCTACTATAAACTATAGGCTTTGGATGATAATGATGTGTTAACTTAGCCTCATAGATTGTAACAATTGTACCTCCCTCTTGTAAGATGTTGGTAGTGGGGGAGGCTGTGCGTAGGTGGAGTCAAGGCATAGAAAGGTGCTCCCTGTAATATCTGCTGTTTTGCTGTGAACCTAAAACTGATTTTTAAAAATAGTCTACTTTTAAAAAGCTCAGAAAAACCTCTTTTACAAATTTATAATATTTAGTTAGAATTACGTGTATGCTCTGATCACAGACTGCCTGGGACTCTCACACTTCGTAGCACAGAGTCTGATAATGTTTATTTACATGAGGATCAATCTGTGAAAATGACATATCAATCCTAAATGTGTATGTACCAAACAACAGAGCTTCAAAATATGTGGAAAACAAACCAAAAAACAAAAAATTGATAAAGCCGATAGAAGAAATAAAAAATGCACAATTATAGTTGGGGCCTCCAACATCCCTTTCTTGGCAATTGATGAAACCATTAGATAGAAAATCGGCAAAAATATAGACCTTGATAATACCATCAGCCAACAGAATCTAATGGATACTCATAGACTGCTCTGTAGAACAGCAGAAAAGAGATTCTTTTCAAGTGCCCATGGAATAATCACATACATAGACCATATCCTGAGCTATAAAACAAATTTAGAATAATTGAAATCATATGTAGTATGCTCTTTGACCATGATAGAATCAAACTGGAAATCAATAACAGAAAGAGAACAGAAAATCTCTAAATGCCTGGCAATTAAAAAACACAATATTTAGCCATTTATAGATAAGTGAGAAAGTCTCAAGGGAAAATAAAATACATCAAACTGAACAAAAATGAAAATGCAACATCAAAATTTGTGGGACATAGCTAAAGCAGAGTAGATAGAGCAATTTATGGCACTAAATGCTCATATTAGAAAAGAAGAAAAGTCTTCTTCTTTACACACAATACAATATACAAATGATGTATTATAGAATTCTTTACCTGAAGCTTATATAATTTTATTAACCAATGTCACCTCAATAAATTTAAAATAAAAAAGTCTCAAATCAATGATGTAATTTTCTATCTCAAAAAGAAAAGAAAAAGAAGAGCAAAATAAACCCTAACAAGCAGAAAAAAGGAACTAATATATAGCAGAAGTAAATGACATTGAAAATAGGAAAGCATTAGAGAAAAAAATCAATGCAAGAAACTTTTTTTTCAAAAAGAATCAACAAAATTGATAAACCTTTAAAGGAAATTTTAATTAATTACTTAATTTATTTATTTATTTTTAGAGAGAGGGGTAGGGAGGGGGAAAGAGAGGGAGAGAAACATGGATGTGCAAGAGATACATCGATCAGTTGCCTCTTGCATATCCCCAACTGGGGACCTGGCCCACAACCCAGATATGTACCCTAACTGGGAATTGAACTGGTGACCTTTTGGTTCACAGGCCAGCACTCAAACCACTGAGCTGCACCAGCCAACACAAAATGATAAAATGTTAGCAAAACTAACAGAAATCACCAGTATCAACAATGAAATGAGCTAGCACAGATCCTTCAGCCATTAAAAGGAGAATACTACAATTTTATGTTCATAAATTCAACAACTTAGAAGAAAATAATCAATTTGTTAAAAACTACAAAAATACCAAAGTTCAACAAAGCTGAAATAGACAATTTGAATATTTCTAAAACAATTAAGGACACTGAACTCATAAATATAAAAGAAATCTCCAGAAATTTATGATTTCACTGGAGAATTACATTAAATAGTTAAATGATAAAATCAATTTTGTACAATGTTTTCCAGAAAAATAGAAGGGAAGGGAATACTTTGCAATCATATTATGAGGCTAATATAGATACCAAAAACCAATGACAATACAAAGGAAACAAAAAACTACAGACCAAAATCTCTAAAGAACATCAACGCAAAAATCTCACAAAAAAAAAAAAATCAAGTCTAGCAACATGTAAAAAGAATCTTACATCATCAAGTGAGATTTCCTTCTCATATTTAAAGTTGGTACAATATTTAAATGTCCATCAATAGAAAACTTATGTTCATTCCAGCATTATTCATAATGGCCAAAAAGTGGAAACAACCTAAAAATTATCAACTGATGAATGAATAAACAAAATGTGATATATACTACACTGGAAAGGATGACATACTGATATATGTTACAACAAAGATGAACCTTGAAAGCATTATGCTAAGTAAAAGAAGTCAGTCATAAAAGGCCCTATACTGTTTGGTTTTATTTATATAAATATCCAAAATAGGCAAATATATAAAAATCAGAAAGTAGATTAGTGGTTGCCAGGAACTAGGGAATGAGGAGAAAGGAGGTAACTGCTGATGAGCAAGGGTTTTATTTTGGGGGTGATGAAAGTATGCTGAGTAATTGGTGATTTAAAACCTAGTGAATACATTAACCATGAAATTCCACACCTTTAAAAAAAGTGTGACTTTTATCATGTGTTAATTATATTTCAGTATTTCAATCTAGGTAATCTACCATATCAGTAGTCTAAAGAAGATAAATTATAATTTCCTATCAATTGATGCATAAAAAGCACATCACAACATCCAATATCCATTCATGGTAAAAGCTCCCAGAAAATTAGGAATGAAGGGAACTTCCACAACGTGATAAAGACTATTTATTTACATGGTGGGGGAGTGGACTGGGATGGGGGTGAAAGGTAGAAAACTGTATTTGAACAACAATTAAAATAAAATAAAATAAAATAATATTAAAAAAAACAACTATAGCTGACATTATACTTAATGGTAAAAGATTGAATGCTTTCCCAGTAAGACTGGGAACAAGGCAAAGATGTCCATTCTTATCACTCTAAATCTTCATAATACTGGGAGTCTTAACCAAAGAAATAAAGCAAGAAAAAGAAATAAAAGATACACAGATGGCTTGTTCCGTTACTTAGACCTTAAATGTAAATCTCTCTGCTAAACACGGAATAATCAAATGTAAACAGAAAGAGGAAGGCAATCTCAATTTTAAAAAATTCAGAATTCAATATAAAAGGAGAAAAATGAGCAGAATTGTCCCCCAAAGTTGTATGGAACTGATTTAAAATGCTTACTGTAACTTATCACAAAAAGCATAGTCAAGAAAAGTGATATATAGGCACCAAGAAGTTGAGAAAGATAGAAAGAATTTAATCAGCTAAATGGAGAGTTAAGCCCATTGATGCAGAAGGATAAGCTATATAGCACATGCTACATAAAATATATAAAACAGGAAAAAGTTGATTAAAAAGAAACTAGAAAAACTGAAGAAGTACAAATTATAGAAAACAGGGAAAAAGAAAAATAATAAAATGAATCTGGAATAAGTAAATAAATGTTAGTTGGTAGAGAGCCTAAAGAAAATCTCTTTATAAGATTAAATATGAAATCTGATAATACATTGCAAATAAACAACATGATTTGAATACATTTTAAGTTTGTGTTTAATAATAAAAGATGTAAAAAAATTTGATTAATAAACACAAGTAATTACATTCATTAATTTCTGCCCTTATTTACTTAACATTTTTTTATTTATTGATTTGAGAAAAAGAGAAAGAGGGAGGGAGGGAGAGAGAGAAGTACTGATTTGTTGTTCCACTTACTTATGCATTCCTTGGTTGCTTCTTGTATGTGCCCTGACAGGAAGTTGAACCAACAACCTTGGAATCTTGGACAATGCTCTCACCAACTGAGCCACCCAGCCAAGGTCTATCTGCCCTTATTTTGGGTGACATGACTTAGGGTTCTTTACTCTACTGGGTTTTACTCCATTTCTAATGATCTACTTGTCTTTAAAATCGAATCATTGTGAAATGTTGGTTTTTCTAAATTTGGAGGTTCGTCAGTTCAGAACAGCATCTCACTAAGTTCTAACCCACAGAATATGTTTTCTGGAGACAATGGGAAATGAAGGGGAATTTGCTACTTCTCAGCTTGACAAATCAGTCAAGCCACTGTTGTGCCTCAGTTTCTTCACAGATAAATGTGGATTCGTGTATTCAGGAGGTCAGTATTTTGCTTTTACTCTCTCCCAGGCACTGTCTTAAGTATCTGGAATATATTAGTGAACAAAAGAAAGATTTCTGTTCCTGTGGAACTTACACATTCTATCAAGGGGACACACAAAATAAAAAAATATAAGTAAATTATATGGTATGTTAGAAGGTGACAGCGCTTAAAGAAAAAAAAGGAACAAGAAGGGTAAGGAGGGTACGGACTGCAGAAGCCCGGGGCATGATACAGTTTTAAATAGGGTGGTCAGGGGAGGCTTGATTGAGAAGGTAGTGTCTGAGCAAAGATTGGAGATTAAGGAATAAGTCAAGTGGAAACTTGGGGGAAGAATGGTCCAGAAAGAGCATTATATCTGGAGCGAAGGCCTAAGTTGGGAGCTGATCATGCAGAACTTTGCAGGCCATTTTGAGGTCTTTAGTTTTACCCTGTGTGAAATGAGAAGCCATCGCTGGGTTTTATGCAAAGAAGTGATATTTTCAAAGGTGTTGAGATTTTTTACTGTAGGAAGCATGAATAGGAGCTGGGTCATAAAGAGCTGTAGGATTTGGGACATATGAGGTCTTTCTGGAAAAAGTCCAGCCATTGTTAATATAATGAGAACTGTTTGTGCAATGTCAATGTAACCTGGAAGCTAAGGAGAGTGGACTAGTATGCACATGTGTGAACAATGACAACTTCACTGTACTAGTCAGTGGAGGTGGTAGAAGCCATTGAGTGAGCATGAGTGCTGTGTGACTGTCACATTCAAAATGACTGAGCAAGCAGAGCAACAAATCTGCACCAGATTTTGCGTTAAGTTTGAACACTCCTCCACGGAAACTATCCGGATGATTCAGAAGGCCACAGCTATGGGCAACTGGTAACTGGCAACTTCATCAGAACAATGTGCCCGCTCATGCATCACATCTTGTGCAGAGATTTTTTGCAAAACATCAAGTCACCCAGGTGACTCAGGCCCCCTACAGCCCTGATTTGATACCCTGAGACTTCTGGCTTTTCCCAAAACTCAAATCACCTTAGAAAGGGAAGAGATTTCAGATCATCAATGAGATTCAGGAAAATACGATGGGGCAGTTGATGGAGACTGGAAGAACCATGTGAAGTCCCAAGGTGCCTACTTTGAAGGGAACTGAGGCATCATTGTCCTCTGTACAATGTTTCTTGTATCTTGTATCTTCTTCAATAAGTGTCCCTATTTTTCATATTACGTGGCTGGATACTTTCTAGACAGACCTTGTATTTTTGAAGACAGTACCAGCTGGCTCCAAAGTTTTGACCTGAACAACCAGGTGATGCCATCAACAGGGAGAGCTGCAGGTAGAGCAAGTCTGGATAAATAACTCTGGGGTTTCATATTGGTGGCCTCTGTTGCGGCTTGAATCCATCCGAAGGCCTCTTCTCTCCTTTAGTCTTTCTCATGAGTTTTACTGCCAGTCTTCTTCTTCAGTTTTGCAACCTGCTTAGTCTTAGCTTAATTTCCCAGGCATCCTATTGGCTAGTTTCTCTTACTAAGACCATCATTTGTAAGTCTCTCTGCTAAATATTCTCCCTCAGGGTACTGGTCTTTGAGAGAACAGGAAGGACTCCTAGTTGAGAAAAAACCCTAATATTTTCATTCTTCTTATTTTTTTATCAGATTAATTTTGTTTTAAAAATTTTTCTTAAAATTACATTTTATAATAATTTAACTTTCAGAAGTGAATTTGATGCTCCTTCTGCAATATTAGAGGGTTAATTGTTCTAGGTATATAGAATATGGTAGCATTTCTTCTAGTTTTTTGCAGAATATTTGAATGTTGTCTGGGAAAACTCCTCTTAGGGATAAGCATGAAACATACTTTCCACATCAGTCTAATGTGTGACTTCTTTATTTTGGGTCATGTGTAGGAATTGTTGAATTTACAGTGGATATAATGAGTTTCAAAATATGCCAACTGTCCATGAGGACCTGGGTTGAAACCATTATTTTATTTAGGGCCCTGTGTGACTGTGATAGAGGAACTGGTTGGTCCCTATGGTCAGGTTCGCACTAAAGTCATTGCACCGCAAAACTTCCCCAAGGCTACATTTTTTTTTTTTATGTTTCATTTTCAGACTGTTGGTGCCACAGGGGTGATTAAAATTTGTGAATAATGCCTGTTTCCCCCTTGATAAATAATGTGAATGGCCTGCAGTCTGTTAATATTCATAGCAAGGGATTTAACAGGCTATTGTGTTAGTGAAAATGTGGATGCAAATCGTAAACATTTATCATCTTCAAAGTTCCGGGCAATTTTCAAAGCAATGTCAGTTGAAACAGATGCTCTAAACTCTCCAAATAAAACAATGTTCAGATGATTTTTCCACATTCTCTAAAAACAATTTGCCTCTTAGTAACTTCTATTTATTATGTCAAATAATATTGTAAAATCTACTAGAAAGTGAACAATAATGCTAAAAAGGTTAATGTAATGTCCTCTAAAATTGATTTGTTTCCCTTTAGATGCTATGAACTATTAGTAAAGCATATGATTGACACCTCCCAAGTCTGGAATATTGTACTTAGTCCTCTCTGCATGACTATTAGGGGGTGAGGTACACATATGTTAGTGAAAATTTCCCAATGTATCTCTGAATTTTGCAATTCATATTATCTTCACTCATGAGAATCCCTGATCCTAATAGAAAAGTTCAAAGATTTGGGAGTCTTAAAATTGAACTAACATTTTACCAAAAGGTGGGACATCTTTTGAAGTACTGAGTCTCCTAGTACCGCAGATTGGAGAAGATGCACGTGAATCAGCACGTATTGACTAATTTCTTCTTATAAAGCCTTGGACTAAGCATGTGAGAATACAAGGAAATATAAAGCATGGACTTGACTTCAAGATGTTTACAATCTAGTTGGCAAGATGGTCGAAGTTAAAAAACACACAGGCCTGGAAAACAATAAACTAATAATCAAATGGATATCAGAAAAGCATATTTTCTGCATTTTGAAAGGAATTTTCTTTTGAGGTAATCAGGAAAGCCTTTGTGGAGGAAGTGAAATTAGGCAAAGATGGGGGGTGAACTCTAAAATAGGGAAAAGAAGGGGGAAGGCAGCATGTTGGTGAGAAATACCCCAAGAAATAAAGGCAAAAGAGAAGCTTGCAGGCTTGGAGTAGCACTGGTGGGACTGGGAGCTGAGCAGATAAATTTCATGAAAGTGAGAGATAGGTATATGGCAATGAGAGGAAGCAGAGCCTGGAAGTTTGAAAAAGGATAACGCATTTAGACCCTATTTTGAGGCTGGTTAATTGTGTTAGGATTCAGGCTGAACAGGGATTAAATCCCAGCTCCACCACCTACGAACACTATGTTATATACTAGTGATTTAATTTCATGCAACCTCAGTTTCCCTTCTATCCAATGGGGATTATACCTACTAAGCAGAGTTGTGAGGGCTGCTTGAAATAACATTTTCATTGTCACATTAGCTGTCATCTCCTCTTAAGTAAATGGGTGGGCCCGGAAGCTACTGTAAGGGCTTGTGAAGAGGAAGAGACATCGTTAAAGGAAGAGGACATCGGGAATATCAATTTGGTGATAGTGTGTGGGATGAATCCATAAAGGGGAGCATGTGTGTGTTGGTGATGAGCAAAACTGGGAAAATGAGCATGTTCGATCACATGCAGAGACACGGATCCCTGAATTAACCATCTGGGTTATGGCCAAGCCAGTAGAAGTGATGAAGTGAATTCAGGAGGGAGAGATGAAGGGATTTAGTGAGCACGGAGCCAAATGTAGACAATAAAATCTGGAAGAAAAATGTATGGATTTCAGGGTGAAGAAAGAAACATCAAACTAGTAGAAGAGAGTACTAAGAAAAAAACATCTAGCGGGATTTGCTTTTTGTTTCCATATGGTTTTGCTGTCTGCCCAGTGCCTTAACCCACTGTTTCCTTTGGCTTACCTGCGCTCGTCTCTCTGGTGACATGTCTTTTATCTGGCTCGGTGATATGGTCCCAATCATTATTTGTGTATGCATCTATTAGAATGTGAAATGGGACTTTTTCTATTGTCTTGATGTTTTGACCAAAGCCCAAAGCTGAGAATAATTGATAACTACCTTTACATTCACTTTCAAGAAATAGTTTAAGACACTGTCCCACAATATTTACTATAAACTGGTGGGGGAGGAAGGAAAACAGGAAAGAAGTCTGCTAACCACTATTACCACCAGACATTCCTCAGAAAGGATTATTTTATTTAAAGTGGGTGTGTGTTTTGGTGCAGCCCAGATGCCTTGTGCTGGAGCAGCCCACAACCGTGCGTCAGAGAGAAGGCAACAGCGGGACACGGGCTGCTTTCACCTTTGGGTGACAGTATGTGGCTTTTTCCATGGAGTGATTGGGGAGAGGCAAGGAGAATGACAGCCCGGACCCCTGTCACCTCCTTCTCTCTGAGTCCCTAACTTTTAGAGAGGCCTGGGCTTAGGGAAGAGGGAAGCATTGCTTTGCTCTCCCTCGAACTGGGCTTTTGGATTCCTGCTCACAAAATGGCTCCACTCTCTGAAAGTGACAGGAAAGCTGTGGGCTCTGCCTGAATCATGGCTAAGGGCAGAGAATGGGGGGGCTGAAGCAGCAGGCTTGAAGGCAGTAGTGGGGAAAGATCAAACTGTCTCATCTTTGCATGTCACCTAATCCATCCTGTTTGATAAGGACACCTAAATGCATCCATCAAGGTTGGGAAAAAATGTATCATTTGTTATCTGAAATCATCTCTGAGGGGTGAGAGTATAGTGCCTTCTTGATGTTTTTCTATTATCTTTCCAATTTTCCAAAATAAAATTTAAAATATGACAAAAAAAAAGATGGAGAGGAAATGGCTCTAGACAGAAGAGAAGAATCGAGATCAAAATTTAAAAGGCAGATGAATCATCCCCTGCGTAGTCTACTGAGCTGCACGTTGCCACTGCATTTCTGTTGCAATGCCTGTCTGTCTCTCTGTTCATTTTCATGGCACCATACTGCCGCCAACCCTGCCACCTCCCCCGTAGAGGACTGCAGTGAATTCATAATCCATACATTATGAACCGCCACACCACGGACAGGGTTATCCTCCCCAAATCTGTCCTCTCTGGGCCCTTTCATGGCTTCCCGATTGTCACAAACAAACTCCCAGCTTCAATCAGGCCGATTACTTCCTTCTTGAAAGGGCTGAGTTTAACCTTACTCAGGCTCTTGCTAATTTCCAACATCCAAAGTGACCTTTCAGTCTATTCGACTCATAAGCATTTCCTGGAGCTCACCTTGGTTCCTACCCCCTCACTCCTTTGAGGTAGCAAGAGGCACTTGGTTTGGGAGTTGGTTACGTGTCAGAGTTCTCTACTTTTTCATACATGTAAACTGGATAAAGACTTGTAAAACTACACAAGTGTGATGTGACCACACAGAGTACTGTTGTGTGTACATCCCTACACTGCATTGGTGTAGCACATGATAGTTTTAGGAAGTATTGTTGAATCTAAGTAGTTATCATGAAACTATTTAATCTGTTAATTCATTGCCTAAACTGCTAGGATTCTAGCACTTAAAATAGTCCATTGGCTCCTCTCCTGAATCTGGTAAAGTTTCTAAATCATCTCTTCTCTTTTTTCACTTATGGTGTATGGATGCGTGCAAGTAATTGACACCATAGTACCTGAAATGCAGATTAAGAGAGTGGATTTCAATGAAAGAAAATGACCCTTATTTAAATCCAATCGCACATGCAACACGAAGAAACACTTTCATATCACTACTGTCATTTAAAAATTACTTTTGAGCCTCTGAACAAAGGTTAATAAAAATAAACAGAACTTGTCATCCTTCTCCCTACTCCACCACCTAGGAAAACATTTTTTCCTTGACCTTTCTGAACAGATTCCAGGAAATAGAAGAGGCTCATACTTGCTTTTGCCACACTTAAACTTTTTGATTTGTAAGTAAATTTACCCTGACTCCACACCAGCCAATAATTAAAATGCAAATAAGAGAGATTAGACATAGACAAAGGTCAGGCGTGCTCTCAAGTCTACAAAAGGACCACGCCCGGTGGGACTGACTCTATTTCTGTGAGCTGTTTTTCAGAAGGCTGTGATATAGTGCCATTAAATTTGATTTGACCTCATTAACAAAAACAGTACTGATCACACCACTGATCTAGGTTTGGTGTTTAAAGTTTTTTTTTAACTCCTTACTTCATGTCACACAGAAACCTACCAACAGGGTTTCCTCAGTCCCCACCCTCTCTTCCACTGGAACCCTGACTCTGTTGTTCTCTGCAGCAGCACAGTTGTAGCGTAGTCCAGGCCTGTCTGCTGGGTTGAAGCTCAGGGAAGAAGCCCGAGTCTCTGGAAGACCCTAAGACCCAGAAGGCAGCTGGGCTCCTCCCGCCCCAACCCCTCTGAACTCTTTAGCCTGGTTTCCTCTCCTAGAATCAAACCCTTCCCCCTCCCACACCCCTTTCTTGAAAATAGGACTCTAGGCCTAGGCGGTTCCCTACCGTTGGGTTGGCAGGCTGCAGAAAGTGAAAGTGGCCTGTTCCTGCTGATGGCAGAGGCAGGGGTGTGTTCTCAGTGGGAACTTACAGCTCATCATCCCATAGACACCACAGAAGCCAGGGCGTATTGTTAGGTAGGTTCTAGAGTGCATGTAGAACTTCAGACAAAGCATGTGAGTCAAACTGATTTCTGGGAGTTCTTTTGGGCACCTGGCTACTCATTTCAAGTTGTTTCCTTGGGAATATAGCTCTGAGGTGCAATCAGTTGACCATAGATTCCTTGTGAAGAGGGAGCCCCAGAGTCATAGGCCTAAACTCTTCATCTGCTGAGAATCCAGGCAGGTGTGGGCCCCTTTGAAAGGCCCAGCCAACTCTACCCCAATTCCAGGCCTAAGACTTCTGAGCTGTTAGAGAAACCAGGACCCCCCTTAGAGTGAGCACCCAAGAGGGAAATAACAGATATGAGTGGGGAAAGGGTGCACATGAACTTGGTGTAAGGACTATGGCCAGGGCAGAAAGAGGGGCTCAGAGTTGTAGGGTTGAAGGTTTCCTGGAGGTCTTTTGGCCCAGCCCCTAGAGATTTTAACACTATTATATTAAGGTAGTTTCTATAGACTTGTGCCAGAGTCTTTGGCAGGAGGGTTGTAATAAAAAGCAAGTGGAACAAAGAACTGTATATTTAGAGTTCTCTATGAAATGGAGGCCGGGGTAGAGTTATTTTGTGGCCTAGAAATAGAGTGTGTCACGTGTGTGCATGTGTGTGTGTGTGTGTGTGTGTGTGTGTGTGTGTGTGAATGATTCCACTGTTCTGTTGGAACAAAATAAATGTGTAGCTATAGCCAAGGTCACATCAACCTGGTGATAGATAATAGGAGGTGTGACAGTAGCAGTAGGGAGAGCAAGATCCTGTATGAAATGATGAGCAAGTGAAAACTGCCATAAAGTAGGACAGAGAATGATCATAGCCATTTACAAACCTGTGTGGGGCCATCTAAGATCAGACAGAAGCTCAGGGGCACTGGGATGCAGAGGTTGCAATGCAGGGGTCTGATCCAGATTTATTAACTAATGATTGCTCTTGTTACTCTGCTTATTGTGCTCTGGGTAAACTTGGCTGCTTTTACACATCACTTGGTGTTTACTATGGCACCATGCATAATAAAGTAGCTCGGGATGAATGTTACTGACAGCCTAAGCAAATGAAGTTAAATAAAACAGAATAAAACTATTGAGGTTTAGACAAAAGGCAAACAAATATCATGTGCTGCATTACTGAAGACACACTGTGTAAGGTTTGGAAGCTGAGCTTAGCCTTTGTTATTTATTGTTATAACTGTTGCAGGTGCCCATTCAGTCTTGGCCTTCAGGGGAACTTAATAGAATTATGAAGAAAAACCAGCCTGTACTGTGATGGTTTAAAGTTTGTTTTGTGGTCTTTAGAAGTGGTCTGCTAGGGATCAGGGCCTTCTCTACTAACTGAGGGTGTGGTGGGTAATAATGTGGAGGGTGAGTTGCTGGCAAAATCTCAATGGTGACAGTGGCGGCAGTGGTGGTAGTGGGTAGGAAGGAATTCTTGGTGAGAGGCAAAGTGGGGAGTCTAGCCATTGCCTCCTGTAGCAGAAGGAGCTTTCCCAGGCATTGGGAGTGGAGAATGGCTGCAGAAATTGGCCCTTCTCTCTCTCAAAAAAAAAAAAAAAAAAAAATTCAGCCTGTGTGTGACGTTTTGGCACATGAGTTAGGGAAGGGGTGATGGAGGACTGCCTTGCTGTAGTCTGTATAACAAGCAAAAATGTAGGCAACCGAATGATCTTACTCATGTAAAATGCCCATTAATTATCCTTTGATTTAATAAACATTTATTGAACTCCTATTAAGCACCTGGATTGTGGTCAGGCCTCTGGAGACACTGCAGATGGCCTCAAGTTTCTCTGCCTTTATAACAGCAGGGACTTAGACTATCTCATTCCATTTTTTATCCCTTGGGGCTTCTTTCTTGGAATTTTTCAAAGTGGCAGTGGAATGTGTAGCTCTTCTTAGATTTAGAACTGTAGGCGGACATGTCCCTTGCCTCCTGGAGTGCCTTGAGAAAATGAACCCTCATCATAGGCAGAAGCCAAGTGAAAGGGAGAGCATGACAAGGGAAAGAGAGGCAAAGCCAGACAGAAAGGAAAGTCCTGATGATCTTAGAATGTAGTCATGAAGTCTTGGCTGCCCACCCTTACGTTTCCATCGTCTGATTTTATGAACCCATGAAGTCATCTACAGTAGTTTGATGGGGGTATCCATGACTTTCACCCAGAGGGTCTCAGTTTACACAGTGTTCGACACTGAACCCATCATCTTCCCCTCTCGAAGTTGTACTTCCTGCATCCTGGTTAATGGTTCTGCTCACCCAGAAACCTGGAGTCATTCTAGAATCCTCCTTTCCCATTACAGTCAGTGATAATCACCAAGTCCTCATGATGTTGCCCTAAATATTTCTTGAACCTATTGCCTTCTCCCCATTTCTATCATCATCATTATTAAAAGGCCCTCTTGAGCTTTTGCCTGGGGTTTTGCAATGGCCTTCTCCCTGGGCTCCTTCCAGTTTCATCTTTATTAAATCCATCCTCCACATAGCAGCTATAGTAAGATATCTAAAATGCAAACCTATCTCATTAAGTGAAAAGGCCTCGGTTTCCCATGACCCAGTCCCACGCTCTCCAGTGTCTACACACTACACCTTTCATTTGACTCTGCATTCATCAACAAAAAGCTTATCATTTCACGTAGAAACCAAGTCTAATTTCTTGTGTCAGTAGCTATGATAGCTTTGATATTAGGAAGAGAGGTGGTTTATTTCCATTGCCTTGATCTTCAACAGTCTTCAGTATTTCATTTCCTGCAAGATAAAGCCTAAATTTTGTAGGTCATCATTTCATGTCCTCCCTACCTTTTCACCATCCCCCAAGTATACAAGAATCATGGCTTCAGCCATACTATCCTATAATAGTTACCTACAGATGTCTTTCCCCCTCTGATTTTTTGTTTACACAGATGTCACTGCCCACAGAGCCCTTCACTTCTTCTGCCCATTCATTGTACTTACCCTGAAGGCATTCCACCCCACACTGAATTCTGGCTCTTCTGTACCTAAATTCTTATCAGTTGCACAACTTTTTAAATCACTTATTACATATTGCTTCATACCGATATTTAACTATTCATTGGTTTGTCCTATCTCTGCTGCAAGTTCCAAGGTCTGTGAGAACAAGAGCTAAGCCTCAAGCCTCTGAGTGTGCCCATCATGTTGTCTTGTACATGGCTACTCAGTGCACATTTCTGGGTTTCTTCTACTGGATCCATTCTTTTCTCTTGAGTCAAAACCCATGTTTTGGTGAGTTTTTAATATAGGTTTGGAGAAGACAAGGCCAGTAAATTTTGACTTCTGAATATAAGTTATTTAAGGTCAGATTCCTCAGTTCCCACAAAGGGAAAAATCACTTTTGTGAGGTGCATAGCAACGATTCTACTGAGCAAATCCCAGGAGCCTGTAACTTTTGAGTCAATGAAAATTATAATTACTGAGTACATTTACAATGCTGTGGAAATCATGAATATTATAATTCATGCATCTGTAAAATTGCCATTTCAAGGCTCATGAAAGATACAAACTCAAGACGGAGGAGAACAAGATAACCTTGGAACCAGATTTCTGGTCACAATAAGGAAGTTACTTTAAATCAGTCTAGGACTATAATTTTTAATTCTCTTTACATCTATTCCTATTTATTTCTTAGTGTTTCACCTTAAATTGAAGCTCATGAACATAGAAACTCTTCTGATATTTCTATTTTATTTTTCTGCTCTCAAGATTCTCTTACCCATGTCCATAAACTCTATGATTACAGTGAGAATTTTAGTCAATACCCTGATCATCCTGATATATGTTATTTTTCTTCTAAAGATCTCAGACATGGGTTACATTTCATTTATCCTCCCATAGAATTTAGTATCATTTCTATTGTAAATGACATTTGCACTTACTTGGCTTATTCAAATAGGGAATTTATTGGTTCATCTAGGTGAAAAGTATATGGGTGGCTAGACCAACCTTCAGGCACAACTGGAGTTGGGGTTAAAAAGATCTCATAAATATTTTTTTCTCACCATCTTTCTTTTTTGCCAACCATTGCCTTTAGTCCTAGACTTTATTTAGTAACAAGATGGTAGCAAGAGTTTCAGACCTTATATCTCCTCAGGTCTCAAGACAGCAAGAAAGACTGATACTGTCATTCCTAGAAGTCCTCACCAAAATACAGACGAGAATCCCTACCATGGTCTACAAAACTTTGCCAATGTAGCTCTCACATTAACTCTCCCTGTCCCCTTCTTGCTCTTTCCATCCACCATAGTGGCCTCCTTTCACTTTCTTGGCACACCATGGTGGAAAGAGTAACACATCCCCCCAAAGATGTCCATGTCCTAATCACCAAAACCACTGAATGGTACCCACATGGCCACAGGGACTTTGTACAATATGAAGCGATGACAGGGCAGAAGGCAGGTGAAGCTGGGCTGCCCTCTCCTCTACTGCTGCCCTGCTGCACCCTGTTGGCTGGTTGTACCCCTTCAACAGAGGATTACAGCTCTTGTCAGGCGGTCTTACCACACAGTTACCTGTTACAGGTTCTAATAACCGCTTTATTTCTCTGCCTCGTCCAGCCGGGGCGCTAGTAGTAGAGATGGTGGTGATGGTTAATGTCTCCCGCTGTTGCTGGCCTAGGGTATTGCATGATTCTGCACTGTTTTCTCCATACCCTGGCAACATCTTGTTAAATAGTCTCTTTATTAAACATTCCTAAAATTACCCAGATGGAAAGAGCCATCTGCTTCCCCACAGGATGCTGACTAATACAGACCTCATTGTTTTCCCTTCTGCCTCTGGACCTTGGTACATGCTGCTCCCTTTGCCAGGAAAGCCCCTTTTCTGATCTGTGCTCTTTTAGTACTAATGCTCGGATTCTTAAAAAAGCACTTCCTCAAGTAAGTCTTTTCTTCCCCTAGACAAAGTCAAGTATTATACAGCCTTATAACCCTATACACCCATACTCCCTATCCCTTATGACAGTTCTAGCCTCATTGTGTTTATGAGTTCATTAGATGATTGTTTATCTTGCCTTCTAGAGCTGCATTGTCCTACCTGGTAGGCACTAGCCACATGTGGCTACTGAGCACTTGAAATGTGGCTATAGCTTACCTGACTAATGAAATTTTAATTTTATTTCCTTCTAATTAATAAGGTTACAGTAAGCTTTTAGGCATGTTTGGAACAACTTGGACATGTGAATCTATCAACTGTACAATTTATGAGATCTCAATACAGATAAGATTTTTCTCATCAAAATTTAGTGTCTGAATAGAAAATGGCTGTAAGTGTAAAATATGCACAGATTTCAAAGACTTAGTGCAAAAAGAATGTAAAATATGTCCTTAATAATTTTAGGATATTGATTGCATGTTGAGATGATAATGTTTTAGATCTACTGAGTTAGATGAAATATATTATTGGAATCAATTTTGCCTGTTTCTTTTTACCTGTTGTAAATATGGCTACTAGAAAATTTAGAATTATATATGTGGCTAACATTATTATTTCTCTTGGTAAGTTCTCCATTCAAGAGGGCATTTTTCTCATTCTTGTCTGTTCTTCTTAGTAGGTGCCCCACAAATGTTTAATTCATGAGTGAATCAATGGAACAGCATGTACTCTAACCTCAGTGCAGAGTAGCCACAGGGAGCTCTTCACCTTGAGTATCAACAGATTTCTACTCTGCCTCATTATTTATCTTAAGAGTCAATTTTTTAGGGGCAACAATGATATAACCTATACATTTAATGAGGTTCCAGTATGTTTCTGTCTCCTGGAAGTTAAGATGCCTACGGCCTGGTAGGTGGAGTAGCCGTGTCTTAGCAACAGCAAACGAGGCCTTTGCCCGCGATGGGGCAGAGTGGTGTGCCAGTGGTGATGGAGCAGGCTGCGCTGCACTCGGCAGGAGGCAGGCTTCCAGGTGCTTCCAAGAGAAGAAGGTGTGTGTTAGCTGTGCCAGAAAGTCTCCTGGCACCTCATGCAAAAGAATAAACCAGGGCCACTCCCTGCCGGTCCTTTTTGTGACTCTCCCTTTCCTTTTCTCCAACAAGGTCATCCTGGTCATTTTCCTCTGCCCAGTGCCACAGGAGGTCCCCCTACCCAAGACCCTGCCTCCAACTGGAGATGCTTATTTTGTGGACAGTAGGCTTCAGCATGGACTCTTCAAAGGAGATGGACAGCTTGGTCGGGCTGACAAATAAATTTGATTTTTATTGGAAGAAATTCAACCATCCTCTGCATCCCAGCTCACACACCTCCACCTTTTTAGCCCCAAATACCTCTTTTCAACTTGAAAAATGGCGTCCTCCCAGGGAGCTTATCTTTTGTCGTCTGTTGAACCTTCCTCTCTATGAGGAGAAATGCGTATAGACACAGGCAAGACCGTGACTTCACGTCGCTGTGATTAAGGGCCCTCGAATGTTCGCTGTGCCTGTCTGACTAGTAATGCTGTAAGGCCTGAGTCACAGGGAGGCTCACAGGGGGACTTCCTTTGCTGGCCCTGCCTGTCACTTGCCCATCTCCCTGCGCTTTTCATAGATCTCACACAAGCCAAATCCAGCTGCTTATTTTCATTCATTCCATCTTTACACTTTCTTTAGAGCAATGACCCACTTAAGTGAAAGGGAAATACAAACCCCCGAGGAAATTTGCTGACAGCTGTTTCCTTGGTAGCATTAATTCGGGCATGTGTCTGAGAGAAGCTTCTAAGCTCTAAGAATCATTTTGGCTGCGGGTGGAAGTGGAAGTGAAGGGACAGAAGATTTTTTAAAAAGTGCCAGATGACATGTTCCAGGGGAAGTGATTGGAGGCTGATGATAAAGGGAGGCTTGGGTAAGACATAGGGACAGACCTCAGCTGGGGTGTCCATGTTCTGTTTGGTCTCCCCCCACAGTGTGCTGTTCAGAGTCCCTGCTCCTGTGGTCCCAGGTCTAAGACTATCAGGGTCTGGATGGAGCAGAGAGAGCCAACCCATTGTTGGACCCGAACACACTTGTGGCTGGCAGTACATCGCAGCATAGTTTGGAAGATAATTTAAGGACAAAAGTGGCAGAAACAGCTTTGAACCAAGAGCTGAGAAACTTGGATTTTTATCTTGAATTTGTCCAGAACTCTCTGTATATTTTAAGCAAGTCATGTTGACCCTTCAACATGGCTCATTTTTCTCATCTGTAAGATGTGTGGTTTAGACTCGATGATGGCTAAGATGCTTTTCAGCTATTACATTCCTTGAAACACATAAAAT
The DNA here is from genome assembly GCA_004027475.1 of Anoura caudifer. NCBI lineage: Eukaryota > Metazoa > Chordata > Mammalia > Chiroptera > Phyllostomidae > Anoura > Anoura caudifer. Next base: position 110,929 of record PVKU01002147.1, on the reverse strand, counting down.
GATTTACTTATTGGCTAAGATAGCTAATAATCACTTATTTAGTCAAGTTGTTAACAAGTAGACTGATTTATGTTTTATTCTTTTCTCTCTGTTTTTTGATGGGGGTATTTTGTAGGATGTCCAAAAGATGGGTCACGGAAAAGATTAAAGATCTAAATAAGCCTCCAAAGAGACATTCAGCCTTTGAATCATGGTCTGCTGATTGGCTGTGGCCTGTAGAGTCCTTTTGGCACCCCTACCCCCATCCCCCATGAGTCACAGGACTCACCATTCCAGGCATCCAACCCCATGGGGTGATCCTTTCCTTAGCTATTTGCCTGGTATGTGGGTGGACCAACTACCTCCATGACTAACAGCCCAGAAACTCCTGGCTGAGCCCTAATGTGCACTTTGCATAATGTCTTTATTCAATTGCAATGGTGTGAATGCAGTGGGCACTGAATAATGTTTCATGCTAAAATTCCACAATAAACCATCTGCTGTTTATTGAGGGAACTGTCAAAATTGGGTATAGCAGATAAAAGTACTCTTGGGTCAGTTTAGAAGCTTAAACTTACGGTGTGATAGTTTTAGAGTTAGAAGATACCATCTGAAATCCATCTGATCTGTCATTAACGCTTTAGAGATGAAGTGAAGAAGAAATGACTGCCCACAGTTACTAGTTGATTAGTGCCAAATCAGGACTCAAAACACCACCAGATTCTCAGGTCTGTGGTTTTCCTACTGTAGTATACTACTTATGTAAGAACCTGAGTACATTTTAAATGCATTTAATTAATTTTAAACATGCAATGTATACACTACAAAATTTAAAGACAAAGTTATTTACAGTGAAAATTTCATTTCTTATATAATACTCTCTCTGATCACTTAATATCTTCCTCTTTGATCAATCTGGACTTTATTTTGGTATAGGTAAGCGGTAGGGATCAACTTTATTTTCTTTCATATGGCTAGCCAGTTATTTCACTGACTGATAAGGTGTGTTTTCCTTATTTGTGCTTCTCTTTTGGAATTTTCATGTTTATTCTTGCTTTTTTCTTCCTGCATGAACTTGAGAGTCAGTTGGTACATTAAAAAAATTATGCTGGTTTTTACAAATGAGCTTGTGTTAAACTGATACATTAATTTAGGGAGATTCTAAAGTGTTATGAAGTCTGCTGTAGAGTGTCAGGATATAATTTCCTCCATGATAAACAAAAATGACAGGAGACACTATCCTTCCCCACTTTGGACGTGGTTCCGTGAGTGCGTGGTTGTTGCCCCTTCAATCCCATGCCCTGCCTTACACCTTCTACTAAAATATATTCCAGCCACACTGGCCTCCTTGCTGTTTTTTGACTCAACTGAGAGGTTCTCTCTGCTCAGAACACTGCCCCTGCCCCGCTCCCTGCCCCCCCATATCTGCAAAGCTTGCCCCCTCACCTCCTTTAAGAATTGGTTCAAAGGTCACCATCTCATTGAGTTGGCACTGACCACTCTGTTTAAAGTTGCTGTTGCAAAGCTCCCAGCTCCTAACCTTCCTTCTGTTCTCCTTTGTTTTCCATACCACTCACCGCCTTCTCACATACTAGTCATTTACTTCATCATTCTGCTCATCATTTATTGTCTGTCTCCACCGCTGAAACGTAAGCCTCGGGAGGGCAGAGATTTTTGTTTGTTTTATGCACTGCCGTATCCCAACTGCCTAGAAACGTGCCTAGCATAGAGTGAATGTTCAATAAATATCTGTTTAACTGAATTAAAGGAAGTATTTATCTAGTAAGAGATTTTATTAAGAGTAGGCATTACAGTTTTAGCAAATGTATTTTCAGCAATCATGGAAGTAATCATATGAGCATTTTCTCTTTTCATTGCCAGGAATGGTAAATGATATGTTAAATTTCCTAATTGTGAAATATCCTTGCATTCCTGAAAAAAAAAACCCCACTTATTTATTCATGGCATATTCTTCTTCTTCTCTGAGTTGCCCAATTTTGTTTGCTATTATATTTATTATAGCTGGTTTTCTGAATTGGTCCTAAAGGGGAGGGTGGTGTGGAGTTTTGCCAGGACATCTTTGCTTGGCTTTGTTTTACATTGTGCTCGCTTCAAGAAATAATTCAGAATTCCCTCACCCATTTTTTTTAAAAAAGCTCTGGGATAGTCCAAGTACTACTGACTTTATTCTTTGAAGTATAGCTACTCATGCATTCTCATGAGTGTCATCTCTGGGTCCTCAAATTCTTTGTTTTGTTATAAATATAGGTATATTGTCTTTCATTTACACATCCAAAATTAAGCTAGAGTCAATTATTTTGGGACTTACAAGAATAAATCATCTCACACCATACATTCTTTTAAGGCAAGTGTCAATTAACTTGAAAGTCCAGATAACATCGCTGCGACTCCCCTCTCTCCCTTCTCTCCCTTCCTTCTTTCCTTCAAAATAATCAAATTTTTGCTCCAGTTCCAGCTTTGTTTTTTGTGTTGGCACATTAAAAACACACACAACTCCTAAACTATGCATTTTCTTTCTTGAGTGCTTATACGGTCCTAAAGCTACAAATACCTTGTTTCATAGATGATAAAATAGATGCCCAGGAAGTTCAAATGTCCTACCCACTTTCCGTCTCACCAGAGAGTCCGGATGAAGCCCCAGGTCTCCAGGGCCCTTTGTGTCACAGGGCCACTTCTTTCATATCTGCACATGCATGCACCTGTGTGCGTGTGTGTTCCCTGTTTTGTTCTTCCTTCCAAGTCTTCTCCCTTCCACAAAGAAATGTTAAATACCAAAAATGTGTCCGTCACATTGAAGGTGTTGGGAGCTATGAAGAGGAGCCAGACAGTCTTTGTAGTCTAGACATTTACAGTTTAGTGAGAGACTCAGACAAGTAAACAGACAGTTACAGCGTGAAGATGGTGCATATAAAATGCAAATGGACAGAAAGCACAGTGGAGGGTGGTCCCTAAATGTGGTCGGAGAGTTAGAAGAAACTTGATAGAGTCTTGGACTTGGCCTGAGAAGGAGGATTCTGCTCCTGTTTGCCATTCCTTGAGCTCAAATATTCTATCAAGAACTTTCCATTAAAGGGCAGCTGCTTTGGCCTAGAGAGTCCTGTGGTTAGAGGTCCTACGTTCTCTGTACTACAGTCTCCATGACTCTTTCTTTCTGTTGATAAATGTTGGGCCCCAAACCAGTTTCGAGTTCTCTGCTCTCTCCAGTAGGGCTTCTACTCTCAGATGCTCTGGATAGAACCATCCCTTTGGCAAAGCTCAAAGACTTCAGCAGTTCTAGTAAGGTAGGAATTTATTGTTGAGAGGGCAGAAGATAAAGGTGGTTACTTTCATGTTTAACACAAGAGTCCTTGGGCAGTGGTCAGATGGTGTTCCCTTAATACTCTCGATTCATTTATCCCCGGGAATTTCTCAATCTATTTATTTTTATCATCCTTCCTAAACCAGTTCTTTTATTTAACACATTGTGGGTACATGCTGTGTGCCTCCCTCCGGATAAAGCACTGTGGGGGTACAAAGAGAAGACACACTCCCCGCATTGTCTTATTCCTGACTATCAAAAGGAATTTTTAGTCTAGTTGGAAAGATGAGACTAATAGAATCAAGAATAAATAATAGAGCAAGTCACTGTATAATACATTTCAAATGGATGGTCTAGACAATTGTTTCTATTGTGTGCAGGAGAGGGAGTGAATCCTGTAGGCTATACCAGTTTGTATTTGCCCCTGGTTTGTCTGTCTTCAAGCCTGTGATGATTAACTTGATGTGTGAAATTGGCAAGGTTATGATACCCAATTGTTTGGTCAAACACCAGTCTAGATGTTGCTGTGAAGGTATTTTTTTTAGATGTGATTAATATTAAAATTAGGAGACTCTGGTTAAAGCAGATTACCCTCCATAATGTGGATGGAGTCTATCTAATCAGCTGAAGGCCTTAAGAGAAAAGACTGAGTCTTCTGAGTAGGAAGAAATCCTACCCGCAGGCAGTCTTCAGACTCAAGACTGCAACATTAACTCTTCCCTGGTCTCTAGCCTGGGAAGACTGGCCTGGTCTGCAAATGTTGGACTTGCCAGCCTCCACAAATGCGTGAGTCAATTCCTTAAAATGAACCCATCTCTCCCTGTACATGCATCCTACTCAGTTTATTTCTCTGGAGACTCTGACCAAATACAAAGCCCAAAGATTCTTATCCTGTTTCAACCTGGCCCCTAAGGTAGGAAGACCTGGTACATTAGATGTCTCCATGGAGATGCAATGCCATTTATTACTTTCTTCATTCAAGAAAAAAACTTTTGTTAGCTCTCTATTAGTACGGTGGATTAAGTGTGTAGGATTTAAACTTAGGTTATTTTTGTTTATTTTCTAGTAGGACCCTCAGTTTTCTCATCTGTAAAATGCAGGTAACAGTGGTACCTGCCTTTTATGGTTGTTTTGAAGAATAGTTGTGTTAATAAAAGTATGCCAAGCACTTTGAACAGTTCCTGGCACATGGGAAACACTCAATACATGTTCTCCATTTTTATTATGACTGTACAGTAGGGTTCCATATCTGGCTTTGTGGGACAGTGGTAAGGTTTACATAGAGTTAGCTCTTTCGTTGCTCATGACCTATTTGGGGAGTCAGAAAAATAAATGTACAGTCCGAATGGAGTATGCTAGGGATATTCTTTACATTTTATTTTTCAATTGCAGTTTATATTCAATATTATTTTGTAACTAATGTCGTGAAACTAATGTTTCAGGGGTGCAGCATAGTGGTTAGACAATCATATACTTTACAAAGCGGAAGACTTCCTGCCACCTTAGGCTGAGTGGGAGCCCTTCAGGGGTGCTCTTATGCGTCAGTGCTTCTGGCTTTGAAGGATTACCATATTTAGTCTATGTCTGTTTTCATGCTTCTCTTTCTACACAGACATAACATTTTTATCTCTGTGTACTACAAGTCTTTCAGTCTTGACCCACAGCAGCTCTGAAGAACTATCTGTTGACCAAATTAATAGGAAAACTTAGCAGGCCCATCAGAATCTCTTGGGTAGAAGTTTCAAAATACATGTCACCAGATCCACACCTAGACATACAGATTTCTCTCTGTCTGGACTGGGGTTTGTGGATCTGCCTTTTGAAAAAAGCCCCGTTGGAGTTTTGAGGCTCACCTATGGTTAGGGACCACTGAGAGAACTCCATCTATTCCTCTGTCCACTCTGACGTTCACTGAGGGGCAGTGAGCGACTGAATCTCACACGGAATTGAACTAGGTCCCCAAATATCCCTCAACGGTGTCTTTTCTTTTACATTGTAAAGAGAAACAAAGATGTGTTGGGGGAAAAAGGTTTGATATGAAGCATGCAACAACGTCACAGTATGGGATGAAAGTTCAATGACAATGATGACCATTACTGATAATAAGTCCCATTGTATTTGGAAACATAGACGTCGCTAACGATGACGCAGATGTTTGGGAGAAAAGACGCAGCGCCGCGCCGCTGGCGGCAGTGCCCATCCGCCCTGCTCCTTTGCCTGTGAGGCACGCGCAGGGACAGCATCTGCCTAAGCAAACGTCCGTTCAAAGAGCCATTCTTGGACTTTTGGCGGAGGGAGGGATGGAGAGAGCATTTAGTCCATTTTAGAGATGGAGAAATTGAGGCTCAGGGAAACTGAGGTAGTGACCTTCCCTGGTGCTGCGGCCAGTTAACGGGCAAGCTGGGCCCACAATCTAATTTCTCAACTCTTTGCCAAGTATGTGCGCACTGGTTATTGCAATCTAGTTCAGTGTCCCTAAGTTGAGGGATAGTTTACTGCTTCACTCAGGAGTCCCCCACATGTCCTAATCAGCCCACTTCACCCGCCATTCTGACCTTCTCGCACCTTTGCCTCCAGTTCCGTCTGCAGGACTCAGCCCGGGTCACCACAGACATTTGTGCTGGTTTCTCCTGCGGTGAAGCAAACTTGAACTCCTTAGCAAGGCACCACAGGGCCTCATGTTCAGCTGAGCCTGTCCCTGCCCTTCCCTCCCACCCCTCCTCCACCAGGGCTAGGGCAGGCACCGCTGCTTGCCTGCCCGTGCTCATTCCAGATACTCCTTTTCTGCCAGGCAGAGCCCACCTCCAGCCAGAGAGGGTGCGAGTCCCAGGGACTCTTTCTCTGCACCCTGGCACCCAGGGCCTAGGCTGTGAGGGAGGGCTGGACAAAGGGGTGAAGCCCGTGGAAGTCTGCAGGGGAGGGAAAGGGTCACGTCTGGTAAGGTTTTCTCCTTCTAAACGAGAGACAGACACAAAGCAGCGCTTCTATCTTCTTTCCTGTTTTGGAGGACGTAGCGTGAGCCCCTGGTGACTGAAGCTGTGGCTGCCACTTGGCAATCCGAGGGAGCAGTCCAAAAGAATCACAAAGAAGCTAACCTTCAGCCGCCCCTGTCCCCCCCTCACCGACATCACTGAGTCCACTCAACCAACCAGCTCTGGAATCCCCACATTTGGATTTGCTGTAATAGAAGATATAAAGGTATTATGCAATAATAGATCTGTGAATAAATCTCTCTTTAGAAAGCTCAATACTCTGGGCTTACCATTATTTGCATCCTGACTAATAAAATAGCTGCTCTTTAATCAAACCAGGCACGGGGGAAACAACAGCTCCCTCCTTTGGCTGACTCCTCAGGAAAAGGGGGCAGGAGTTAAAACTACAGAGAAGCTCAAGTTTTCCCTCCCTCGCTTCTGACTTGCTCCCTAGGCCTGATGTTTGTAAGCTCCTGTCCTAGTCATTCCTGCTTCCAATAAAGGAGAAACTCGGTGCCCGAGACTTGTTCACGGGACCCACACCCACAGCTCATTCTGTCCGGGTCTAGACTCCTCTAGCCAATGACTTCACTCCTTATTTTCTCATTTTTTTTCTAACCTAGCAATTCAGATTTGATGGAGCCCGTCCCCCCAGGAAGGACTTCAGCTTCCTCTCTGAGACACTCTGCCTCTCCACTCAACAGTCTCCTTGCCCCCGTGAGGGGATGTTCTCCCAGATTTCGCCCTATTGAGGGGTTCTCGTTGTTTTGACACTGGTCTTCACGGTCAGAGGTGACCATTACCACTTCCCCCCCTCTCTGATCCTGGAGGACCAAGCCCATTTCCTTGCATGATTCAAAGATACCCTTTCTCTGCCAGCTCACCGTTTCTTCCACCTCAAATGCTTGTTCACGTCAACATCTCCACCTCTTGAAATCCTTCTCACCCTTGAAACCCTCACCCACATTCCTGTATGTCCCTTGCGAGGTCATCCTTGCTCGCTGCAGTCACAAGATCTCTCTCCTTTCAGCCCTTGCAGGAGCATCCACGCACGGTCTGCACCCATCCGTCGGTGTGCGTCACGCTGCCTTGTGCTGGGGTTGTGAACTTGTGTCCCCTGCTGCACTGGAAGCACCTTGGGGACCACGGTTTATGTATGTTTTCAATTCTCTGCGGAGTGGGTGCCGCAGGGCAATTCAAGTCAACACATATTTATGTTGCTTTGTGGTGCTATCTTGGGACTGCTTGTCCCTGGGAAAAAATAAATGTATTTGTTGTTCAAAGCCACTTTTATTTGGGTTTGTGCTTTCTTGTAGCCAAGAGCACCTTCACTAATGCACATAACTAAGTAAATAGACATGGGAGTCAGAACAGGGGTTTTCTTTGGTTTATTTCAACTCCGAGTGTGTGTGAAGAGGAATGACTGAGAGAGAGGCGAAGCCAGGGATCAGTGTGTGTGTGTAAAAGCACGAAGCTCAAGGAAACAGGAAGTGAGTGGGTACAGGTAGGAGAATGTGGTGGGGGGCTAGAGGAGGACATTTATTTAGAAGTAAGAGTGACATAATGAACTCCAGGTACAGTGTTATCCCAATACAAATTAGTAAAATTTAGATATTCTTTTCAACAACACACATTTCTTGAGTGTTCCAGGTATGGTAGGGATGGCTACTGATACCTCTGTTCCCTAAAATTTTATCTCACCTCATTCAGACTAATGCTTCCGAACAAGAAATTTGCTTTTACTCTCAATAGATAAAGAAAATAGTTTTTATTCTCCATTTAGGTCAAAAGCAGTGTTGGCAGCAAGCCAAACACTCCCCGGGCACCAAGAATAACTAGAAGCTTATCTTTGTGAATGTCTCTTTTGGGCCTGATTCTCATTCCCTGGTATTTTTCTCCTCCAGTCCTTTGAATTATCTTTCTTCTTCTTTTTTTAAAATTTTGCAGTTTTCATTTATTTTTCATCACATGTCTTTTCTTAATTTTTTTTTATTTGACACCTCCTCAGAGTTTCCTTATCGAGGACTCCTTTCATTCCTTTCTGGGACAACAGTGATGTTTCAATAACTCATATTAATGGAAGCAGGGGATTTGGGGTCCTCGGCATAGCAGGAATGCAGTCTGGTCAAGTAAAGGGGGACTCCGCCAAGGCTTCCGGAGACCTGCCTTTTCAGGTGGAACTTTATCATTAAGTAGCTGCATGGCCTTGGGCAAAATAGCAACTTCTTAGAATCTTCGGGCCCTTATCTCTGAGAAGAAGGATTTGACAAATGTGGTCTCTAGGCATTAACATTCTGTGATTTTTTTTTAAAACTTAAAAAAGAAGAATTTAAAAAGTGACATTTGTACTTGTTTTTGAAAATATGCTTCTTTGGTGATAATTAACACTGGATTCAAGAGTCTTTTTTTATTCTGCAACTTTGTGGTGACTTGAGCTTTATAAGTGACTCCTGGGATTTGGGACCTGTGTTTCCCAGGTCTTTGGCGATCAAACACTGGGAACTTTCCAGATAGGAGCTCACTCTGAAGGAAATAAGGAGATAGGATAGTAACTGTCCTTGACTCATGTTCTTTTTTTTTTTTTTTTAATTGTGGTAAAGACACATAACATAAACTCTACCGTTTTCGAAAATTTTTAAGTTTACTGTGGTATTGTTACCTATTGTACAGAGGGTCTCTAGAACTTTTTCATTACACATGGTGGCAACTTATCCTCACTGCCCTGCGACTCCCTGTTCCCCGCTTGGCCTCCAGCCCCTGGCCCCAACCACTCTACTTTCTGATTTTATGAGTTTGACACTTTAGAAACTTTGCATAAGTGGAATCATGTAGAATTTGTCCTGTGACAGGCTTATCTCACTTAGCATAACATCTTCAAGCTTCATCCATGTTGCAGCATGTGACAGACTTTCCTTCTTTTGAAGGCTGTATAATATTCCTTGGCTTGTGTACTACTCTAGAATTTTCTTTGAGTTTCATACAAGTAAAATGAACATTCACGTATTTGTCCAACACCTTTTCCTGCTACTGCTGGTAGTTCATGGCGCCTTCACCAATGCAAAAAGTCTTGGGGCGCATCAGCCTGGTCCCCACTCACATCCAGGGGTGGCTCTCTTTACCTTTTGATGTATTACCAATATTTCATAAAGATCCTTTTACTATTTTTCATTAGAGTTAGGTTTGTACAAACAGAAGTCTTTGTCTGCGAACATGGCCTTTTTGATCGAGTGATCAGATTTTTGGGGGACATCTAGATTCTTATTCTAACTCTGAGCAGCCCCAGGGCAAGTTCCTCACGCTTGGGCCTCAGTTTCCTCATCTGTAAAATGGAGAGGTTAGATTAGTTCCATGGCCCCTAATGAGGGCAATTTTGCCCTTCAGTGGACATTTGGTAGTGTCTGAAGACGTTTTTGGTTGTCATACCTGGCCTGTCACTGGAGAGACCAGGGGCTCTGCTAAATATCCTGCAATGCACAGGACAGGCACCCTCTCGTCTCCCCCATGAAGAATTTGCAGCCCCAAAGTGTCAATAGCACTGAGGCTGTGGAATCCTGGATTAGCAAATGCCCAAATCCCCGGCATCTATAAAATGCCATGACTCCTTCCATCACTGCAATTTCCCCTTCACTCTCTCTTTGGCTTGGGCCTTAGATTAAAGTGTGAAGCAGGAGAGTTTATCTAATTTCTTCCTTCTTTCATAGTCTGCCCTTCCTAAGCTTTCATTCTCTTTCCTCTTCCTTCACTGTTTCCTCAAGATCTGGGGCAGGTCTAAGAGGCAGATGCTTTTGAACAAGGTTTAAACCCTGGGTGGCACAGGGCTGGCTTGAGGAAGAAAGACAGGATCAGCCGGGGCCTTTGTTGTCACATCGCTTCCCTCTCCTGTTCCAAGTTCACGTGTGACACCCCCACCCTCCGGTTATGTAAGCTGGGGGAGGGGGCAGTACAGTTTGGTATTAAAATAAGATGATCTTTAGCTTCTAGTTTTAATTTTAGCTACTGTTGGGTTTTGTTCCGTATGCTTTCCTATCCTGACAGTTGTCTTGTGCAGAATTCTAATGTGTGAAAAAATAATAACAGGCATACCTGCCTGTGTAGGTTTAGTCCTGAGAAACAAGGAAATAACATCCCTTGTATCTACCTTGCCTTTAAGATAAAATCTTTAATAATCTATTTCTAGCATGTCTTCTTTTCTAGAAATATATTAACTATTCACACGTAAAAGCCAGAACCTAAGTGTTGTCTTTGATGCTTCCCCTTCTCTCAGCTTCAGACTTAATTCATCTCCAAGTCATGTCCACTTGGCCTCCTACATATCCTCCAGATCCACTACTTAAGCCCAGCCCTGTCAATAACTTCAGTCCAGGCTCCCACCACTGCCTTCTGGACCACATCCTGGACCACAGCAACCTACTCTAAACTCTCTAAGCACATCTCCACCCCCCCCCCCCCCGGGTCCCCTCCAGTCTTGTTTACATTGAAACAAGAGCCACCATTTCAAAACACAAGTTGGTTTGCATCAGTCCCCATGGTGAAAGCCTGCAATGGCTTTGTACCTTGCTGAAGACAAAGGTGAAACTCCTTTATGGTCCTCTATTCTCCACCCCTCCTCCTCCTCCTGATACATCTGTACCCCACGCCAACCACACCCCGCCACCACATTTTACTCTTCTTTTTTTTTTTTTTATATCAGTAACAGGAGTCATTTTTCAATTCCTTGAACTCTCCATGCACCTTCAGGGCCTTTGCACAAGTTTTTTCTCCAGTCTGGAATGTTCTCTCCACCTTTACTTCTGCCCTTTTTTGTCTTAGGTTGGATTCTCCCTGATACAGACCCTGACAATTGGGACTTGAGTCTGTATACAACAGGCCTCCTTATCCATGGTTTATGTTACCTGTGGTCAACTGCAGTCTGAAACTATTAAATAGAAAATTCCAGAAATAAACAGTTCATAAGTTCTAAGTTGCACACCATTCGGAGGAGTAGGATGAAATCTCAGACTGTCTGGCTTTATCCTACCTGCGACATGAATCATCCCTTTATCTGGCATCCCCACGCTGTGGATGCTCCCTGCTCCTCGGCCACGTAATAGCTTCATGGGTTATCATTGCGCCATCATAGTGCTTGTGTTCAAGTAACCCTTACTTTATTTGATAGTGACCCCAAAGTGCAAGAGTAGCAAGGCTGGCAATTTGCATATGCCACAGAGAAGCTGTGAAGGGCTTCCTTCAAGTGAAAGGGTGGGTACAGCCAGTCCTTGCATAGAGCTTCAATGTGGCTTCCGTGTAACATTGAGGAGGGAAAAAAATTGCTTCCAGCTGGTGCCACCATCTGTGTGGAGTTTGCACGTTCTCCCCACGTCTGTGTAGGTTTTTTCTGGGTCCTCGGGTTTCCTCCCCCATCCTGAAGGTGTGCATGTGAAGTGAATGGTGTGTCTCCATCATCCCATCTGAGTGAGTGTGGGTGGGGCTGGCCCTGTGATGGAAGGGTGCCCTGTCCAGGGTGGGTCCTGCCTTGTGCTGGGTGCTGCCAGGAGAGGATCTGGCCACCCGTGACCCTGAACTGGAATAAGCAGGTTGGAAAATAGTTATCTGATTTGTTTCTATCAATCTTTCTTAAATGTATGGATAACCTACATGTATTTCAGTGTTTAATATGAGGAGGGTTCATGGTCTCTATTTAGAATTTTGGTGATGGTTTTGTGCCGTAGGAACGTAACTCTTTTTTGTATCAGTGAGTCTACGGTCAAACTGGTTTCGTTATCTGTCATTTTGCTTGCAGTTGCAGTTTCAAAAACCTACTATGATGGTAAGTAAGGGCTTATGGTACAGTACAATAGTATATTATGACACAGTACTTCTGAATTTTGAAATTAATAATTCTCTAATTTTTATGAGCTTTTAGCTTAGTTATGAGATAGTCAAACACTTTACATCAGAGCCATGTACTTATTTAAACTGTGGCACGCATTTGTTTCATGATGAATATTGGCTCAACTCCTTAATTAAATAAATTTTATTTTTTGTTTTTCTCCTCACATTCTCCAGCAGCCGGTATAATATTACAGCATACTTAAAACATTTTTGTGTGGCTGCAATTTCTCTTACTGAATCTGGATGGAGATAAGACAGGATTTATTCATCCTGTGTCTTTTCTTAAAGCCAGGCAATCCCCCCCTCGGTGTAAACCCTCCCTCGGGCAGCCGTCTGGGGTGTCAGGGTCGGGGCCTGAGCTACTGTTTGTTTTGCTGCCTTCTTGGCTGGAGACTAAGCCCTGAACGTCTTCTGGCTTGGAGAGTGGCTTTGGCAAATGTGGCCATTTCAACAATTGTCGGGTTCCTTGGGTAAGAGACTAGCAGCTTCTGGCGATCATGGGGGGGACACAGCCCTCCACCACCTGGCTAGTGGTGAGATGTTGCAATGAAAGCGAATCTTTGGCGATGTTCTGCCAGGGACACCAGCACAAAACCCATCATCACCTGCTCCTGGAAGCTCAGGGGAGGCTCCTCTCATTGACTTTCGGACAGTGTTACCTCCGGGTGAAGGCCATGATTTCTGATGAATGGGGTCAAGATCGGCCGTCCTTGTCATCATAGATCATCGCATCCACACCAGGTGTTATTGGAGTCCCTAAAGTGCGGGGACAGGGCTTCTCTAAAGGTTTCTCCGAAGGTAGCAGGTCCTGGGCTTATCTGATCCTTACAGTTCATTCATGTTAGTGTGGAAGGGCCTGGATAACTTTTCTAAAATTTTGGTAAAAAATATATAACACAATATTTCCACCATTTTTAAATGCAGCTCTTCAGGGGCATTAAGCACACTCACATTGTGCAACCACACCACCATCCAGCTCCAGAACTCATTCATCATCCGAACCGAAACTCTGTCTCACGAAATAGTCTTCCCAGTCCCCCAGCCTCTGGCAACCACCATTCTGCTTTCTGCCTCTAAGAATGTCCTGCTCTAGAAACCTTATATGAGTGGAATCACACAGTATTTGTCCTTTTTTTATCTGGTGTGTTTCAGTTAGCATTAATGTCTTCAAAGAGCCTGTGTAATTTTTTATAGCAACTCTATTAGAAATAATTTATTTTTACCATCCTTTATGCTCTTTAACAAACCGACAGAGTAGATTTAAGTACCAACATTTAAAGGGCTTAGTAGCCACCTCTGAATTGTAGATTCTCACTTACAGTTTTTCTTAGGCTAACTAGTCACCATTTGCACATTGCATAGTTCAAAGCAAAGCCTGTTTACAGTAAGTTACCGTGTGACCACTAAGGGTAGTTAATATGCAAAAGCTCCTGACTGAGAGGTGAAGAGCTGAGTGTTAATAAGGAAGGAAGTCTTCTCATCAAGTAGCAGGGTCACATTTGGTTCTGTGGCGAAGGAGGGTTTTGGGGACATCGGGAGCTCTGTTTCTGCATTATGTTTAAATTCTCAGGGTGGATCATGGTCTCCCTAAAAACGTCATGAGCCATGTTAGAGGGGGAAATGCTATTTTCTATAGTGTCTTGGAGGAAACGGATGGCAAAACATCCATATATCCAGGGGGGATGGGACAAAGCACTGAAGGTTTCTGTTACCCCCAAATTCAGATGTTGGACTCCTAATCCTCAATGCGATGGTGGTAGGAGGTGGGGCCCTTGGGAAGTGATTAGGTCATGAGGGCAGAGTTTATGAATGGGATTAGCATCCTTATTAAAGAGACCCTAGAGAGCTCTCCTGCCCCTTCTGCCCTGTGAGGACGTGATAAGGAGATATCTGTTCGTCTACAAGCCAAGAAGTGGGCCCTCACCAGACACTGAATCTGCTGGCACCTGATCTTGGACTCTAAAACTTTGAGAAATAAAATTCTGTTGTTTATAAACGATGCTATTCTGTTGTAGAAGCCTGAACTAAGATAGAGGGAAATATTTAAAAGCTTGGATTTATTGCCTCTAAATCCTTGAGTCACCCAGAGCTGAGGGTCCTGGCTGATGGTGGCTTCCAGCAGCAGGCTGAAATGACTAGAGCCACCGTGTCCTCCTTGCTTCCAGTGTTTTGGTCCTTTTACGCTGATGACTTTCTCTAAACCAGTCTCTGATATCAGGTGTGTCTTCCTCCCAGAAAGTTGCATTGGTTAATGGCTCTAATTGTCAAGTGTGTGTGTGTGTGTGTGTGTGTGTGTGTGTGTGTGTGTGTGTAGTCCCTTAGCCGGAACTATATAACTATATTCTGGCCTTCAGCATGAGTGTCCATATTTTGTAATTCCTCTTTTCAGGGTCAGCAAATTCCTACCAAATCTGTAGCCTTAAAACTTTCCCCACTTAGGAGGGCAGCAGCTGCATCTCACAACTCTAGGGGGCACTGTTCACTTTCATTCTGTGTGCATGGCACCTCCTGGAGGTGGGCAGCGCAGCAGCCTTGTTAATGGATTATCAAGGCTTTCCTGCGGGGGCGAAGGCCACCAGAATCTTCACCGACATCTTTTTTCCCATGGCCAATCTACTCTTTCATACATATGTTCAGCAGGGGATGTGGACAAGATTAAAGAAGAATGAAGATGAGGACACTTGCATTTGTCTTCCAAATTAGCGAGGCCGATTCTTGGTATTTTGAAAAGATTTTTACAGTGATCAGCTAATGAGGGAGTTCAGGGAGATGAATAACATCAGGAAGCTTTCAAGGCAAACACCGCCTCAATTTTCTATTGTAGCCATTCTTTCCTACACTGCTCAATGATACGCTGATTTAGCAAGCTGATGTAAGCCAGCCCCTCCTACCTGGGATGCTCTTCTCACCCTGTCTGTTTAGTTTTTCTATATTCTCGGAATCGCAGCTCAATTCCCACCCTTTCCAGGAAGTCCTGCCTGCCCACTCCTGCCCACAGTCCCTGTTCTCTCTTCTGAATTCGGTACCTCTCCGAGAGTGCACCTCACCATTAGCGTTTACCACATATTGCTATGCACTGTTAGTTTTATATGTGTGTGATAAGATGACATTCCGAAGTGCTAGCTGGTATGATTGTCGTTGCTGGTAATTTTCGTTGCTCTGCAGTCCTCCCTTCCCATTGAGGAGGAGGCATCTACCGAATCAGGGGTTGCAGATCTAGAGGGACAGTTCCCAAGACTGCCCTCACTTCTGACACCAGTCACAAGGCTGCCCGTTTGGGGTGACACACGATCAGCCACTTCCAGGAGGGTACAGCTCAGAAGGGAGTCTGGTCTCATCTTTGGTGGCTTCTTTTCCTGTATCTAGTGGGTGGAGGAAATGACAAGGACATTAGCCTGAATCACTGACCGGCCTGACATCAGAAGAGTATTTCTCAATATGGGAAGATGCTCAGTATACTTCGTCAAATGAAATAAGCAGTTCATGAAACAGCAGAGTGCAGTAAGTATTATTTTGTTTTTTCCCAAGGAAGAGTTATCTATTTCTGCATGTACACCCACTGTCTTTACCTGTACACGTGTATAAAAACATCTACAAAGGAGGCTTATCAAAGTGTTTACACCTGTCATTTCTGGGTAGTAAAAATATGGTATTTTAAATTTGTGCTTAATCAGTATTTAATAGTTTTGCCTTCTTTCTTTTTCTTTCATCTCTTCCTTCCTATTCTCCTTTCCTCCTTTTGTTTGTTTCTCTTTCCTGCAAATACACACATACACACATATATATATTATGTAATAAAAATTTAGAAAGAATAATGAGCTCCGGAGAGATTCACCTCTGATTCCTCTTCTCCTGCCAACTAACCCGTGGTAAGGGACTCCTGGTTCGAGGTGTAAGTGGCCTGCAGCAAGAGGCTGGCAGAAGAAGCCATTCGTTCTGACTGGGGCATCTGGAAATGTCAGGAAGAGGTGGCCATTGAGGAGGTGGATCTTCTAGAAAGAGAAGCAGAGGAGGATCGTGCTGTGCTGAGGGTGCAGAATGAGCAATGAAAGTACATGGCCTCATTGTGGGGTCTGGTCTACCCCAGGCCTCTGAGGATGTGTGTGCTGGTGCAGGGTGCTCAGAGATGCTTTGAGGGTCAGTAGGGTTTGGTAGATACTCACACTTATTGTGTTCCATCTGGGCCTTGTATCCTGCCTATTAGCACTCTTGTACCTTTCGAGGTTGAAAATCTTGGCAAGAAAGAAACTTCAGGTTCACGGGAGGCAGACACTTCTTATGAAATTCCCTCAGCAGATTTCCCAGTGCTGAGCAGAGGTGAGATGCCCAGTGAACTGATAGGACTTAAAGCAGCTGCAGGGAATGGCTGCCTCCCTCGTGTTCTTGGGGTCTAACGAAGACAGCCTATGGAAAGAGTTTCTTTCTCTAAGGATGTTCTTACTAGAGGTGGGAGGGGTACTCATAATAGTTAGATTGGGTTTACAAGTACTGCCTTTTTACTCCTTAGGAATAGTTACGTGATAGCATAACTCAAGCTCACTTGTACTCTGACATCCTGCTTGCCAGGGAGGCTGCCAGCCTGCCGAGAATAACATCTAACCCACCACTAAGATCCACACGGCACAGTGAACCGTTTTCACTGATGTACCCTTTGTAGTGAAATTACTCGCATGCTCATAAGTGTTCCTCTAACTGCCATGCCAGGAACAAAGAAAGCTGGTTGTACTACTTGGGGTCTTGTCAAAATCTTGGTCTGACATGGACGTGCGAGAGAGGTTCCCCAGACTGGCCTCCCTTGGTGTGGGAGGGAAGACAGTGTGGCGGCTCTGAGGCCTGTGAGGTGGGAAAGCCAGAGGGGCCACGAGGAATGCTGGTGTGAGGGAGCTGGGAGGGAGAGCAAGGCCTGCAGCCCCTCCCCTCTGCTCTCCAGAACGTCCCTGTGCAGCTGAGGGGAGCTTGCCAGGATGTCCACCAGGCAGCAGACTTGGAGGGAGCCATTTTTTAGTAGTTGGTAAAGTTGGCTTATTGCTAGAGGATGCGGCCCAGGTCCTTGAAGGGAATAACTGAACGTGGAAACCACACGTGGAGCTGTGAGCCTGGGGTCCCAGGGAGGAGTTGGTTGTCCCTAACCCCGTTCGTTCACAGATAGGCCCTGTGAACATACTCTCAGCAGGAGCATTCGCTCCAGACAACCTGGAAGTTGCACTTCCTCTTTGTTCCATTCTCTGGAGGTATAGTGAGTCCCGCTTGTTCTACATGTGAGTCACTTCGCTGCTCTCCTGACCTCCAGAAACTCCTGGGAACTCCTGTGAGGATTTTTAGAATGTTTATTGTTCTCCAGAGAAGCCCGGAGCCTATTGTCTTACTAAATGGTGACTTGAAAAAAAATGTTTGCTGATGACTGGCGGGTGGACAAAGTCCAGAGAGCAGAACTATACTCACCTGCTAACACACATATAACCTGATTCAAGACTGATTTTATCCACTGTCTCAATCACAATCTATGTCAAGGGAAGAATGCATTATTGAGGAGGCAAATTGTACCCAGAAGCTCCTCACTGGACTTCTCCTTAGGATGCACAGGCCAGGGTCAGGTCATATGCTCATTCCCCAGCTGCAAGGGAAGCTGGGAAACTGAGGAAATGACCCTGTGTGGTGGGCGATGGGCTATTCGGTCAGGAAGAAGGGCCAAGGGAATGCTTGCTGCATAGGAAACCATGAACAGCTGTATTTCCCCAGCGTCCGGTTCTCCAAACATCCAATCAAGGCCACTGACCGCAATGTCCCAAAAGTCCAGCAAATCCACCTCGGCTACCTGAGCTCTTTCCCTCTCTGGCTTGGAAGCTGTTGCTAGAATGTGGAGGTCCTGCTTATAGCCCATGGCATACCCTCCCTTGCCATCACATCTACCAGTGTGTCCTGCTGGCCAGAGCCTGAATCCCAGGCGCCAGTCTGCTGGCAGTCTAACGAGAGGCTCTGATACTTGCTCCACTCCTCTCGCTGTCTCCTTGGAAAGCTGTCTTCTTACTGCCCTTTATCCCGCAGCTCCATCCCCTGTCAATAGTGTCAATTCTGTTTGCAGGGGGCGGGGGGTGGGGGTGGAGAAGGTGGTGTGTGACTGGGCCAACCTTAGTGGGGTCTGGCAGCACCTCATCTGTTTTTTTTTGTCCCCTTTCTTAGGAATCTGAAGGACGACAATTTATAACAGTGACGCTAACTCATGGGAATGCGCCCAGGGGAGTGCACCGCTGTGCCCCTCCTCCCAGTGGGTTGGTTTCCAGGAGAGCCTGTGTGCACTAGTTCATGTGTTTCTGACTCACCAGTTACAGTTACAGCTGACAGTTTATAATAGAAACCCGACTGTGATGAACCAAATAGAAGTTTTATTTTTTATTTTTTTTTTGTCTAAAAAGAAGTGTGGAGGAAGGCAGTCTAGAACTGACGGGCAGTGCCCGCAATGTTATCAGGGACCCAGACCTGTATCTTTCCTCTTGCTTTGCCATTGGTAGTCTGTGGCTTTTGTCATTGCAATTTCAAATGTGCCTCAGAGTCATGGACCCTTCCCATTGACTGTGTTCCCACAGGCACTCAACCGCATTTCTGAAGGATGGCTTGCAAAACTCCCCCATTCCCCAGAGTACTGGTACATATTTGCATCTGAGCATTTCTGCAGGGGCTCCGGCTTTTTCAAGGGAGTTATTCACTTCTTCCTTCTTTCCTTGCTTCCTTCTTTTCTTCCTTGCTTTTCCCCTCCCTCCCTCCCCTCCTTTCTTCCTTCCTTTCCTCTTCTAATACTTCTTGAGGCCCCAGTCTGTGTCAGACAATGTCCCAGCCATTTAGGGACACTGACTGACTTCTCCGCTTCCTCTACTGAGCAAGATGCCATGTACAGGCACTGGATGCCACACAAGAACCGTGGGTCTCTGGGGGTCGTCACCCATTTGGAAGCAGCCAGGCAGGCGACATGCGCTCATGGCTCACAAAGTGTTAAGGGAATTTCTGGGAAATGTGTTTGAACAGACTGCAACCCTTCTGAAGGACTGCTCAAAGAGGGAAGACACAGGCCCTGCACCAACCTGAAGGACTGAAGCCAGCCCCAGCCCTCCATCTGCAGATTCGCACATGTGTGTGGGAAGCTTGTTTTCCCTGTCACAGATGGCTGGGCAAGTTAAATCAACTCGACACAGCTGTGGCACGAGGCGTCCCCTTGCTCCTGTTCCCGTCAGTAGGGGATCTTGCTGGTGGCAGCTGCAGGGAGCAACGCAGCCCAGGGGCCAGGCTTAAAGAGGTTTGTGGCAGGATGGTCACGGGTCTGTGTCTGTGGGCAGACTGTGTTTTGAAGAGCTCTCCACCTGTAGATGAGCCTGATGTGTGCGATATTCCGTCACACATGGGCGGTGTCTGCTGGGGACAGTCTTCACGAACCAGGAACAACTATGAACATTTTACGTTCTTTATAACCACTTACATTTGTCGAACAAGTTGTACCTTTCCAAATGCTAATGTAGACCTTGTTTCATTTGATCTTTAAAAAACTTTTACTGTAAAATCTGTTTCATATTAGTTCAATAGTTCATACTGAACAATTTACAACTCTTTTTCCAACTGCCTGTTGGGAAAACATGACACCCCAAAATATTCCACGGTGGCATATTGATTACTTTGAATTACTTTGATTACTTTGCCACAAGCAGCTGGTGCCAGAAGGGCACCTTGACCCTTCGTCGTCTCCTTGAGCGCAGGAAATAAATCTGCCTCATGTAACCTGCTCTCCCGCTCCAGGACGGCGGAGAGAGACAACCTTATCGCCGGAGGTAGGAGATCCAGGGCCAGAGAGAGTTTATAAACTATTGAGTTATTACCCAAGCCCCAACTTGAGATCCCTCACTGATGAATGCCCACAGCTTGCTGAGATTCCTTTCTAATGAGCACTGACTTTCTTTGTCCTGTCAATTCCTCATAAATTTATTGTTTCTTTATCTAAAAAAATATAAAAAGGTACGCAGTTTGATCATTTCTTCAAGTCTCATTTTATGATCTGAGCATCAATCATATTGTGATTCTCCCCTGTGCACGCATTAAATTGTTTTTTCTCCCATTAATGTAGTCTTCTGTCAATTTTATTATTTTATTACTAATCCAACCATAAACACTAAAAAAGGGTAGAAGGTGGAGAATTCTCTGCCTCCCTCACATGCCTAACAAAGCCAATAAGATGTCTGCAGACACTGACTATTTGTACGTGAGGAATGCTAACCACGGAGGGCCTTGCTCTCTCCCGCTTGCCTCGTGACCCTGGTTCACAGCATGCATCTTGCACTTCTAATTCTCCCATGGCCTTTCACATTCCCGTTTCCCCGGTCTTTATCCCTGATGTGTTTTGATGCCCCACTCTAGCCCATTTTATTGTTTATTTTTGCTGTTAGAGTTAAAAATACAATTGTATTGAGGCGCAATTGACACAAAATAAATGGCCCATACTTGAAAGTGACAACTTACAAGTTTTGACACTGGTATAAACCCATACAGCTGTCATCACAATCAAGATAGTGGACACATCCATGTATTTTGAGTGCCTTAAATTGGTCTTTATTATTGACAACCAAAGGAAACTGAACCAAGGTATCATTTTACTTATGCTTTCTGGTTCTAGGCTACATTTGTGGGCAACTTTCTCTCTGGTTCTGGACTCTTGGGGCTCTCAGCTTATACTGTACCTCAGCATTAGCGAGGGATGCCACATTTTGTGTCTCAATATCACCAGCTTCTCTCTCAACAGGTTCTGTCCATCCCATGGGGTAGTTGAAAGAGCACTTCTTGGAGCTGGAAGACCCAAGTCCACGTCTCTGCCTTGCTACTATTTTTTAAAAATTTTATTTATTTTAATTTTTAGAGAGGGGAAGGGAGAGAGAGCGGGAGAGAAACATCAATGTGTGGTTGCCCCTTGCGCACCCCCTACTGGGGATCTGGCCCACAACCCAGGCATGTGCCCTGACTGAGAATTGAAACAGTGACCCTTTGATTCTCCACCACTCAGCCGCTGAGCCACACCAGCCAGGGCCACCCTGCTACTGTTCAGATGTATGACATTGGACAGTGATGATAAGCATGTTATACAACTCACCAGACTGTTCAGGATCACATGTGAACCTCCTTCCATAACAGGATGTTAAAATGGAAGTTTCTATACAGACACCAAGTCATGACACATGCTATATTCCAAAACCAAATCACCACATGTTCAATGTACAAAGGAAATGTCCCCAGACTGAAGATCACTTGAACTCCTGACCTGATCTGAGATAATCCTCTGAGTGGAGAGAGGACAGAGAGTGTGTGAGGAAATTTTCTTGAGAGAGACAATCATCGCCATGATGTAAATTCCTACCCCCTCTGGAGTCCAGTGGGGGCAGGTGACTCAAGGGGACCATTCAGAGAGCTAATGTGTATCCCTGCAGTTGGGGGAAGAGCCGACAGGGGGTAGCTCATTCATGGCTGAGAAAGCCACAGAGGCCCTGGGGGCAGGTGGGTAGGTGGTAGAAATGGGTTGCAGTCATTTAGTATCTATCCTGCCTGACCCTGGAGACAGCGAGTGGGGAGAGCAAAGGAGGCCCTCAGAGAGGTAGTGTGGAGGGGCCTGTAGAGGGCCATGGGTGATGGGGAGTGGTCCCCTGAGAAACAGTGGGCAGAGGCCATGTTTTAAGAGTCTGGCCAGAGAGGTCCAGCAGAGCGGCCTTCAGTGAGCCCAAGAAAGCACCTCTGGGATAGGGGGTGGCTGTAATGTCCCCCGACTGGCCATGTCAGTGAAAGCTGTCAGTCACAAGGACACCTCTTTGCCCCTCCTCACCTCTTCCCCTCATCCCTTGAGGGGCATTGTGCCACCTCCCAGGGGCTTGGGAGGGCAGGGGAGAAGTCTCATCTTTCAGGGTATCTTATAATTTCTGAAATGGAAGATGTCAACTCAGAATGAGCAGAGGAGGTGTAAGCCCTGACCATGTTTTCTTCTCGGGACAGGTGAAATTTACTCCTACATTTCAAAGAGTGAAAGATAAAGTTGTGTTTTAATTATATCACAGATTATGCTTGTTTATCATACAAGTTACATTCAACTTGTAAAACATTGCACAAATCTTAGCAACTATGTTCAATATGTCCTTCATCATCTTCTCTCTTCAATAGTACTAAGACTGTGGCTCTCAAATGAGCTGCATTGAACTGGATGGCTTGTTAAAGTGCAAATCTCCGGGCCCTGTTTCCAGAGTTTTATAGACTGTGTGGTACTGTGACTGATGATAAGCAGTATATATATTTGGTCTTTGTCCTATTCCTGGCATGGGGCTCCTATCCCGCTTGGCGTTTCCTGAGTGATGAGAGCAGTAAAGGTGCCTTTTGTTATGGTAATAAGGTGAATTTTGGAATGCTTGTAAGGATGGTGGTTTCTCTCCTGTTAATGTAGTCATGTTAATTTTATTTTATTACTAGTCCAGTCATTATTTGTGCAGATTTTTGAAATGCTCTTAGGTCATCCCATGGTTGGGGGGTTGGAGCTTTTAGTATCACCTCACCCCCACCTCTGACCTCCAGGGAGGGGAGGGGGCAGAATGCTGAATCAGTTGCCAGTGGCCGGTGATTTAATGGGTAAGTGTGTAATGAAGCTTCCATAACAACCCAAAAGGATGGGATTTGGAGAGTTTCCAGGCTGGCAAACAAGTGGAGGTTTGGAGGAGAGTGGCATGCATTGGAGAGGGCACGGAATCTCCATGCGCTTCCCCACACCTTGCCCTGTGTATTTCTTTCATCTGTGAATTATATCCTTTTATAATAAACTGGTGATCTAGTAAGCACAACATTTTTCTGAGTTCTATGAGCCACTCTAGCAAATTAATTGAACCCGAGGAGAGGGTTGTGGGAACTTCTGATTTCCGGCCAGTCAGTCAGAGCACAGGTGACAGTTGCAGTGGCATCTGAAGTGGCGGAGAGGCAGTCTTCTGGTGCTGAGCTCTTAGCCTGTCCCTCCAGGGGTGTCCAAACTTCTGACATTTTTGGGATACACTGGAAGATGAAGAGTTGTCTTGGGCCACACATTAAATACATCATGACACGTAACCACACAAAAAAATCTCATAATGTTTTAAGTAAACTTAACGATTTTGTGTTGGGCTGCTTTCACAGCCATCCTGGGCTGCATGTGGCCCATGGGCCCCAGGTTGGACACCGCTGCTTAGAATCTGAGGCTGTCTGCCAGTAGACAGTGTCAGAATTGAGTGGAGCGGTGGAACACTCAGCTGGTGTCTTAGAACTGCTCCTTGTTAGTGTGGGGACACTGGAAGTGAGTCTCAGAAAGTGGCCCTGGGGTGAAGGGACAACACTTCGCATTTCTAACAAGTTCCCAGGCATCTCTGATGCTGCAGATTTGAAGTTCCCCCTGGGAGAACCCAGTTCTAAAACCCTGGTTCTCTAGTTCATGAGTTAAAAGCTGTCCAGAGAATTAGAGGGGGAATATTTACTTTCATGTTTAAATCCCGATTTACCAAATTGAGGGTGGGGATTTTGACTTTCTGCCTTATATGTTTTGAATTTTTAACAATGAGTGTATATCACTTTATAAATAACAAGCAAACGCATGACCTGATTCTTCCCATGCAATGGGTCCATTTTAATGTGTACAAA
Organism: Anoura caudifer; assembly: GCA_004027475.1. Classification (NCBI taxonomy): domain Eukaryota; kingdom Metazoa; phylum Chordata; class Mammalia; order Chiroptera; family Phyllostomidae; genus Anoura; species Anoura caudifer. The sequence continues at coordinate 87,118 of PVKU01002147.1, read as the reverse complement.
AACTCTTGGAATCCTGATGATGTTTGGAGCTCCCGTTCTTCCACTATTCCTTATAGCATTTAAAAATTTCTTTCTTGGTCAATAAAATGTACAGTCCAAATTCTGCCAAATATCTTTCTATTGAAAAGTTAACTTCAGCTAATGCTGTGGGGTGTTGAAAATGATTTTATCTTACACCTTACATTTCACAATCTCCTTCTTTCTTTCCCACAATCCAGAAAATTCCACCAATCCACTTCTCTTGCTGGTATACATATTCGAGGCATATGCATGTAAGTAAATGATCTTTTGTGTTCTCACAGGTCAGTGAGAACCCTTACTGAGGGCTTATGATGTGTCAGACACTGTGAGAAATTTTTTCCATTTGACAGATCAGGACATAAGGCTTAGAAAGTCTCAAAATTCATTATTACAAGATTATGTAGGTAGTATTGTAGTTCCCCTTCCTGTGCAAATGCTGGCTGACTGTGTACCATTAGTAAACAGAGAGAAGTAGCCTGTTCCGTTTCTGGCTAGGTGGGTCACCCAGTTGCTGCCGGAATGTATAAGGCAGAAAGTCATGAATTCTTTGGTCTTCCCAAACTCTGCCCAGAGATACTATTTATTATGGACTGATTTTTGGTGACTTCTAATGTGTCTACTTTTTTTTTTTTTTTATATATACAAATATTCTTGTGGGAAAGAAAGATTAGTTTTGGGAGGCAGTTATACATTTTACTATTCCCGGGCTCCATTCATATGTAGCATTATGAATCTACATCTGGCAACTTAGAGTTTCTTTTTGTCAAATGTTTGCATTTTGTATATTAAACAAGATTCTACTTCTACATGATTCCCTTTCCCTGTCAATAACTTGTGGGAAGATGACTAAGCCCATTCCCTTTATGTACAATAAAAATCTCTCTAGGGCCCTGGCTGGGGTGGCTCAGTGGATAGAGTGCTGGCCTGTGAAGCAAAGGGTTGTTGGTTCAATTCCCAGTCAGGGCACATGCCTGGGTTGTGGGCCAAGTCCCCAGTGAGGGGTGGGACTTGAGAGGCAACCACATATTGATGTTTCTCTCCCTCTCTGTCTCCCTCCCTTCCCCTCTGTAAAAATAAATGAATAAAACCTTTAAAAAATGAAAATAAAATTTCACCAGGATTTGTACAAGTGACTCTGTGGAAGCTGACATTCCAGGGTGTGGCCACGTGTCCCCTTTATGGAACAAAACAATGATGGTGAAGGTACAGGCGACAGGCAACAGAGTGGGCCAGCACCTGGCATGAGAAAGAGCAGAAGAAGCCACAACTTAAGACAGACTTGGAACAAACCCAGTGTTCTGCCAGGAATTCCTCACCTACAAACTAACACTCTGGAACCCAAACCAAGTTCTGTAGAAACATGAGGTTTCTCTTCTGGACACAAAAAATTACTCCTGTTTCTATATGGTCCTGTGATCCCTCCTTCTAGTAAGAATTGAAAAATGCCACCAGATGTAGCAAAGGCTATGAAAATAGCAAAGTGACATACAAAAAATCCAACCTCAAATAGTATCTTCTCTGACTGTCATACTCTCTTCCTGAAGCTGAAGTTAATGGATTTTCTCTGCATCGGACACAGCCAGTTGTCTCAGAATGTACCCGCATTTAGCATGTGTACAACGTACATTGTAGAATGAAGTTCATTCAAAATAAAAAAAAATATCTCTAGGTATTAAGCTTTAGTTCTTGTAGTATTTCTTTGTGTGGGCTGAGTATACCCTCCTCTTGTAGTTGAGCTTTGTTTGCTGTTGGCAGATCAATGGGAGGGATTTTCCCAGGCCAGTCAGCTGCAAGGATGTGCACCACTTACCACCAACCTCTGCCCTCTGTGGACCCAGTCAGCTGTGCGGGGGCAGGGTGCTGGCGTTCAGATGTGGTCTGTAGTTTTCCACTGGGTGCACTGGCCCTGGGGTTTCCTGGGTAGTGCAGGCCAATGTCAGCCCCCACCTGTGTTCTGCCGGGGGCCACGCTGAATGAGCTATAAAGCAAGCTGAGAAGCCCACACAGGTGTGTGCCATAGTCACGAACCCAGTTCCCGTAAGACCTTGTGAAACAAAAAGGACATAATTGCCTGGAAGGTGAATGAAGAAGCTGTAGCAAGAGAACTGGCAGTGGAGATTGAATCTAACTAAATGCAATGATAAAACTAACAGTAATGGCAATCGTTATCGAATGCAATGTAAATGAAGGAACACAATGTGCAAAAATAATTAACGACATCAGGTGGTGGAGAGTGAGAAAGTGGGCAATCGTGTGCGTGTATTACCTCACTTTTCATAGCAGGTGATCAAAGATGTCATTTAAATCTGCTCAAGCAACTGGATGTGAGTACACATAAAATATAAAATATAAAATAAAAAATAGAAGAAAGGGCTGTAACAACAAAACCTGGGCCATAAAGGGGAGAGAAATCTGGTATGAAGAAACATTGCATTAATGTTTGGTGTGAAGAAACATATACATTTAATTTCATCTTATTCATAATGTGTAGCCAATAGTTTTCCTTCAAAAATAGAGCATTAAAATTTGATTCTTTTCCACTCATAATGGAAAACCAAAAACATCATGGTTAACATACGAGGCTTTGAAGTCAGACTACCTGGCTTTGAAGTGCAGGTCACTTGCCAGCTGTGATATCTTGAGCAAATTCATGAAGTTTTATCTTTCATTTTCTTATTTAAAGTGCGATTATAATTTAAAATCTATTTGCTTTTTAAAAACGTAATCTTGTATTGAGCAATTATATCTATGGAATTGTTTTTGATGTTCTAGTTCAATTTGTAGACATATTATTAAACACATGACCATACAAAATTGGTTCACGTGCCCCATAAAGTCATCTTAAGTGCCACCCAATGGTTCCCATAGTACACTTTGGGAAGTCCTGCTTTTCATTCACTTAATAAGTCCTTCTGAGTGCCTACTAGGTGATGGGCCCTGTTCTAGGCAATGGAGATGCAGCAGTACATTCAATCTACAAAAATTCCTGCTTCAGGGAGCTCACGTTCTACCAGGAGGGACAGAGTACAGACAAAATAAAGAAATATAACTTACAGTATTTGAAATGGTGATATGTATCATGAGGAGAAATCACATAGGGAGAGGAGATAGGCAGTATTGGAGGAGGGACTAATGGGTGGATTATAATTTTAAATATAGCGGTCAAGGAGTTTTCCTCTGAGCTAAGTCCTATAGGAGGCGAGTAAATAAGCCATGTGCCTATTTGGGGGAAAGATTTCCAGGCTGATGAAAAAGCAAGTTCAAAGGCCCTGAGGTGGAAGCATGCTTGGAATATCCAAAGAACAACAGGGGCGTCAGTGTAAGGAGTACAGAGAGCAAGGCAGAGAATGGTAGATGAGGGAGGTCAGAAAGGTCACCACGGGCACGACCTGCTGCTGCTACGACTGTGGCTGCAGCAGCAAATTCTATTGTCTTAGGGCATAAGGAAGAAGGAGAGAGAGAGGGCAAGGAGACATAATATCCACTAATCAATTTGAGGTTAGAGTCTGATTCTTAGATTTTTGCCTGTGGGCCTCCTGGTTCTTGCAAATCACTAAACCTGCATGCCACTTAAAAATCTGTTGCATCAAATCTACCACCTAATAAATATTCCGACAAGGAATAATGGAATAAATGAGTGGAAACTTACTGGCCACTTGATGTGCCATTGCTCTACTAGGGTCACTACAGAGTACAAAAGAAGTAAGACTGGACTTTTGATTTCAAGGAACTCACAGTCTTGTTGGAGTAAAAAGCCTTCCAGACCGATAGGAAATTCTCCAAGCACAGGGCCCTCTAAAGTTCTGTGTCATTGGCTCCGTGCAGGAGGTCAGAGGGAATGATGACTCTAGAAAGGATGATCAGGGGAGTGTCCTGGACAGGGCAGGCTGGGGAGCTGCCCCTTGAAAAGTGAATGGGCAGGGAGAGGGAATTCCAAGCAAGAATAAACAAACGAACCTCCCCCCAATCCCCCATAACAATAGCAATGAACTTAAGCTTGGGTATGGAGTGGGAGATGAGGTTAGGGAGGATCTTGAAAGCTCAACGGTGAATAGACTAATGTACTTTTTCCACGAGTGCAAGAAGGAAACTCACTGGCATATTATAAACCTTGCAAGAGAAGAGGTTGGCCAGAAGCCCACCTGGATGCACTGCAAGCAGAAATTCGCTTGGAGAATTGCCGTGGGGAGCTGCATGCTGAAAGGAGTCCCTGGATGCTTTATGCTGGCCAAAAATTCTATTCCTATCTGAGGGCAGTTTGGGAACCTCTCCGATCAGACCCCTGTCTCTGGCTGCTGCAAGCCAGACTGAAGCCCACAAGTTCCAAGATTAGAGGTTCCAGAAATGTCAGGGATAAAGGCTGTTCTCCTGTTTTCAGCAGATGGAGGGGAATTCAGAGAGCAGAAAAACAAGAACATCTGTTGTTGAAGGCAGGGAGCTGGGGTAGAAATAAGGCCAGCCCCACACCCTCCTGAACCCAGAGGTCCTGCCTCAGGCAGAGACCACATACCCACCTGCTGCAGGTGAACTGCTGCTGCTGCTCCTGAAGCCCCACGGACCCCTTGATGCTTCCCTCAGACACAGGGGTCTGATTTTCCACCTCCACGCCTTCCACAGCTCAGAGGTAGGATGCTATCCCCTCAGCTTCCCATCTGCTCATAGCTCTGATCTTCTCTGATCTCGAATGTCTTAAGGAAAATGAGCCAGAGGAACAGAGATAACCATTGTGGGGGAAGTTTTGATTTTATCCCATTTGCTATGGCCTGACCCACAAGTCCTAGGGCTGCTTCCTAAGCAGTTCTTAGAGACTTAAAGTATGTCTAAAGCATCATTAGCAGAAATCCAGAATCTCAGCACCCACCCCGCAACCCGACCCCACTGAGTCAGAATCTTCATTTTTTCCAGATCCCCCAGCAGATGATTCGGACGCACACAGACATTTGAGAAGCGCTGGTCTGGTTCCGCCTGGGCATCAGTGCTTCAGGAAGAGGTCTTTGCGGACTGCAGTTTGAGAAGTAGATGAGTTGGTGCTGCTGTTTGACTGGGAGAGCCTGACTCCCTCGACTTCTTTCCGGGCTGGCCCTCCGCTTCCTCTCTTCAGCCTGTAGCCATTGGATGAGTGCTTGGTGAGTGCTGGGTACCAGCCTAGGCGCTGGGATACAAGCATGAAAGGACCAGCCCTAGCCTGATAATCCAATGGGAACAAAGCATGCATATGCCAAGGGAGAATACAGGGAGATACCTGTGTCCTGTTAGGTGAGTCAAATACTTTCCCAGTGGCTCGCCCTCTTCCTGGATTCCCTGGCAAGCTGAGGTCGTGCTACACCGACTGTGAAAACCCTTCTTCCTGGGATGCTGGACTCTCTCTCTACAACTGATTATCCTTGCTCTTCAGTGTTCCTGTTAGTAAAGTCTCTTCCTTCCTACATCAAGTCCTTCCTCTTTTGCCTCTGCCAATTCTGCAACCTGTCCTGTTTTCTCTAACTTCAATACGTACGATGAGCCTGAGCTAGACCCTTTGCCTTTGTTAAAAAGAACTCATTACCTTTGTAACTGGTCTTCCTGTCTTGTATCTCATCCCTGTCAAATCCATTCTCCATAGCAGACAGAGGGATCTTTCTGATACATAAACTGTGTGCTCTTTAAGACTCTTCAAAGCCTTCCGGTATAGGATACGTCTGTTCTAAAGTCCTCATCAAAGCACGTGGCACCTCTCGTGACCCGTCTTCCAACTGTCTGCCTCATCTCCCAGGACTCTGGTCTTGCATTTCAGCTCCCACAGACCCCTTGCCATCTCACTTTTCATCTCCCTACAGGTGCACAGATACTCAGCCTTCTGTTTAGAATGGCGTTCTTTCCTTCTTCACCAGGATGACGTCTGGTCATACCGCCACACCCAGTTCACCTTTCCTCTTCTGCAGGTTTTCCACCGCAGCTGGAAGCCCCTGTCCTACAGGACCCTCTGTGGCCCCTTGGTCATTGGCCTCCCTGAGCTGCTCCCACTCCTGCATGCTGCCTCTCATTTTCTGACATATCTGATCACAGTGAGGCTTCCTTTGATTTTCAATGCAGCCATCATTATCAATGAATGGCTTCATGAGGGGGAAAATTTCTCATGCCTTTTTATTAAGCAGACACCGTGGCAAAAAGATAATTTCTCTTTAAAATCGTTTATGATTAGTAAAATGTCAAAGAAAGACATTTTTCACAGAAGCAAAGGAAGCATGGTTTGTTTGCTTTAGAAAAACCTCATGCACTGTTTGAAGTATTTGAAGGAAACAGCTTGCACAGATGGAAAAGGAAGTTGAGGAATTTACCATAACAGCAACAGTAATAATGACAATAGCTAACACTCCGTAAGTATTAATTATCTAAGGACAGTAGTGTCCCTTCATCTGCCATTTCACTTTCAGACCCGTGGCCAACCAGGGTCTGAAATAGTAAATGGAAAACTTGAGAAATAAACAATTTGTAAGTTTTAAATTGCGCAACATTCTGAGTGGCATGATGAAATGTTTTGCTGTTCTGCCCATCCCAGGGCGGAGACGTGAGACGTGAGGGCTGAGACGTGAACCACCCCCTTGTCCAGTGTGTGTGCACCGCACAAGCCCTTGCCCCTGAGTGACTTAGTAGCCGTCTCGGGGATCCGACTGACGGTTGCAGGGTGGCCGTGCTTGTGTTCAAGTCACCTTTACTTAATAATGGCCCCACCGGCATTCACATGACTTTTATTACAGTCTATTGCTATAATTATTCTATTAGCTGTGGTTGTTAACCACGTAGCGTGCCTAATTTATACATTGAACTTTATTGTAGGAATGTGCGTATGAGGCAAACAGAAACAGGGCTGGGTACCGTCTGTGGGTTCAGGTGTCCCCCGGGAGTCTTGGACCACGCCCCACACAGACGAGGAGGACTGCTGTGCTGTCCTGAACACTTCATGTGCGATGGCTCTGCTAATCCCCAAACTCTCCCTTGCTGTTGCGTCTATCAATTATCCCCATTGCACAAGTGGGGAACTGGAGACACCCAGCTGGTACATACCCAGCTGTGTGGACTAGCAACTTGCTTGATGGAGACAAGCGAGTTAATAATGAAAACTATTTCATGGAGCTAGAATTATGCAGAGGTGGGAGACATCATTTAAAATCCGTAAAAGCAGACCACTGAAGAAATCTTCCAGGAAAGTGCCCCTTCCCCAGCACAGAGTTTACACTCTTTCAGCCATGTTAGCAATCATCCAATTGGCTTCTTGACTTTGAATGCAGTGTGAAAATCCTGGGGATGATGAAGAAAATGCTTACTCTGGCTTCAGGGGGCTTTACCAGGAATAGATGTTATCTGTCGTCTAACCTTTATTGCATTTTTTTATTTTCAGAGACATCGTTCAGTCTAGACCGCGCTGAAAAATTCTGCCAAAAGAACTTTTTAAAGATTATTTTAATATTAAGTATTTGGATTTAATATTTACATTGACTACTTAGGAGGTTCCTAAAAAAAGCTTGTACCAGCAGTTGCACCAAGTATACCTCATATGTGGTATTTCTACGGTCTAAAGGGCTTTCCAGAAATGAAACCTACATTTTTACAACTGCAGCCATAGGAGATAAGCGTTCCGTATATGGTGCTGGTGTATGAGGCCTGACAGCTCTCCTATGGCTGTTGGCCAAACCCCGGGAAGGTTGTGAGTCGGTCTGTGTGCATTGGGTCCCTCAATAATTTAAGCACATATTTATCAAGGGCCAGGACTAGGTTTATTCACCTTTTATTCCAGCTTCTGGCACCGTACTCAGTATACTTACTGAACCAAAGCGGTACCAACGGCTAATGCGTATTGAGTGCTTTCTCTGACTCAGGTGCAGTGCTAAGTGCTTTTGCAGGGATTAGCTCATTACAGCCTCTTCTTCATACGACCGTGGGGTCTGTGCACAGACCCCGGCCCTCTGACAACAGAGCCAGCCTCTCGAGCACTACATGTTAGTGCTTCTCCACCTGTGGCCTTGGGCTGTCTTGAGGCTACCTGTCCCTCCAGCTGCCAGGCTGCATGCGACTCCCACACCTGACTCTTCCCAGCAGACTTTTCTCTCTTTCTGAGCTGTTTGAGAAGCTTCCCCTTTACACAGTTCATGAGCTGGGCAGAAAAGCTCCTGACACCCCCTGAGCTCAGGAAATCAAGATTCCTTTTTACCCACACTCTGAGATTCTCCCAGAATCCTAAACCAGATATATTTTTCCCATTTGCATTTTTGAAAAATTAATAAGTTACAATTGCATTCCAAGATCCTGTCTGAATCCTAATTCAGATATTTTTTGCAACTTAAATTTTTAAAGAATGAATACTAGAATGAACGAATGAATTGAAGTTTGACGTTGAGTCCACGTTTCATTAGAAACAATCTTAAACGTGGTCCTCCTCTTGAATTGCCAAATATCTTTGTGATTAAGGTCTTTTCTCCATTTCGCAGGCAAGGAAACGGAGGCATAATAGTGTCTTTTTCAAGGTCACACAGCTCGTATGTGAGAGAGAAGCCTGAACCCAGGACACGCCACTGAAACCTCATCGTCCTTTTTCCTGACCCCAGAGCCCACGTGAGTGGCACTTCCCTTGTTTTCGGGATTCTCCGGCTTCACGCGATCCTCACAGCCCTCTGGGGAAGAGCACGCAGGTGTTCGCGTGCCCCTTTGTGGCTGACAACACAGGCCCAGAGGCTTAGGGGTGAGCTCTCATCCCTCAGGTCGCTGAGTGGAGGAGCCAGAGCTTCTGACAAAGGCCTGGAATCTACAGAAAAGGTGGCAGACTTTCAGGAGAGACTCTTCTACCTAAGGCTTTCAGACTATTTTGCAAACTTGCCAAAATGGGTGAAAGATGGTGAGGGAAAGAGGAAGTCAGCAATATTCCACTTCTCATAACATCCCAGATCTTGCTGTCCGCCCCTGCTCTGTCCCCACCTCCACATTTTATAAAAAAGAAAACTGAGGCTGAGGGAGGGAACTGACTAGTCTGTGTAGCGAAGGGAGGCCCGGCCTTTCAGTTTGGGTAATCTTTGCAGGGGGCGGGGAGGGGGGCTTGTTCATGTGACCCATGAAACCATGCCGGAGGCAGGAAGGCCCTGCTTCCTTTCATTCCGATGATGCTGCGCGATGCTTTTCTCTCAGACATCCCCCTTCGTTGGCCCCTCGTCTGTTCTAGAACTTGTGGTGGTTCCCAGGAAGCCTAACTTGCGGTTTGGGCCCATCTCACCCGGTCGTTTGTTCTGTTCTGCCTCCTCTGAGAGACCCAGGCATTCTCAGCGGGCAACTGGATCTGGCCGGCCCTGCCTGCCTCTGTCCATCTGCTGCAGCTCAGCGACTTCAGGGTGGGTTGCCCGCCCCTCCTCTCCACATACCCGCATCACCCCTGTCTTTTAAGATCTAGCTTAGCTCAAGTCCCAACTTGCTCATGAAGCTTTTCCAGGCTGATTTGCTACCACTCATTTTCCTCTCCTTCAAATGTGGCATTTAACTGAGCACTTAAATGCCTGAATATGTAAGTTTAATAGTAATAATTGGTAGCATTTTTGAGCATTTACTGTATTCCAGGCTGTCTTCTAAGTGCTTTTCATTTATAGACTTGCTCAATTCTTACAGCAACTGTATGAGACAGACACGGATATTACCACTTTGTTACAGAGTAGGAAGCTGAGGCAAAAACATATTAGTTACTTGCTCAAAGCAACACAGCCCCAGGAAAGCTAGCTGTTCAGTTTGCCCTGAACCATGATATGAAACTGCCTTCTTTAAAGTGGAAACTCCTTGCAGCAAGGGGCCATGCTTTCTCCTTCTCTCTCCCAGATCAGTCGCTTAAACTCTCAGAGCCGAAGACCTGCTCAGTGGGGAGTGTGAGGATGAAGTGCTGTCATACCTGGGGTGGCATGGTGCCGGGCACACGGTAGGTAGTCAAACATTTTCTGGACAAGACTTAGGGCTTCTTCTTTGGACCCCTCATTTCTTGCTGCTGTGTTATTAAGGAAAACATGGCTGTTTTTGGACAGACAAGCAAATCTCTGATCGTGTGTCATTTACATAAATTAACATGGTGAGTATACACAGATTTATTTCAAAGAAAAAATGTTGAAAAGTTAAAACCACCAATACTCAAGCTTCAACTCATCTGAAACACATAATAGCTTTAAATAGATGGCCCTGGCTGGTGTGGCTCAGTGGATTGAGTGCCATCTTGCAAAACAAATGGTCGCTGGTTCGATTTCCAGTCAGGGCGCATACCTGGGCTGCAGGCCAGGTCCCCAGTAGGGGGCATGTGAGAGGCAATCATACATTGATGTTTCCCTCCCTCTCTTTCTCCTTCCCTTCCCTCTCTCTAAAAATAAATAAATGAAATCTAAAAAAAGTTAACTTAAAAAAATAAAAAGAAGTTCATCTCCTAATCTGTATTGGGAGATGCATCACAAGGCTCGTGCCTGGATAGGTGGTATGCAGAGACCCAGAAACTTGGCCTTTGTTACAGGTAATTTAGCTAAAATGACTCCTTAGCACAGTTATATAGGATAATAATCACAACAGATGTTTTGGGATGCTCGTCCTATCTACAACCTCCTTTGTGAAACTGCTTCTCTGCTCCACCAATAGCTTCAGTGGAAGGAAGGGTGGGGTCCAGGGGGCTGTGTTTGCACCAAGTGTCCTCCCTTCCCTGACTGGACCTGTGGTGAATACCTGACCAAAGTCCAGCCAATCCACTGGCTGACAGCACCCAATCAGATTTATTCTTTTGAGAATTTGAAACAGGGCGCCCAGAGAGTGAAGCAGTCCTGAAAGGTCTAGTAGACAGGCTTGTGGATATAGTAATGCAGAGGAACCCTCCAAAGAGAAATGGAGAAGAGGGAGAGACCAGGGATACAATGCCTAGTTCCCAAGAGTTGGAACAAGGTCTGTTTCCAGTGCAGGCATTTCTGTGTATCCTACAACACATTGCTTTTTTGCTGAGTTCATTTGTGTTCCTCAGAATGCATTGACTCCTGAGTGGTTCTAATCATATGATCCTCTCTGGGTATGGAGCATATACCACCTTATACTTGGCATGTTAATTGATATGCATGGAATACAATGGAAAGTTGTTCCCGTTTTTGGTCATAGTGAAGTTGTGTTTTCCTTGACAAGATAGAATGAAGTTTCCAGAGTAGACTCTCTGATTCTTGGTCAGCAGATATTTGAGGCCTGTCGCATATCGGAGGGAATCAGATAATTGGATACACCATCACTACCTACAGACAGCTTTTCATCAGTTGTTTTTACATAGCTGAGTCCTAATTACCAGTTGCCATTATCCAGCTTACTCGCTTTTCTGTCTATCTGCTGTGATTGCACTTTCCAAGTTCACTGGGCTTTGGCACTTCTGTCTCTAGGTAGAGGGAAGAGATGCAGGGTAAAAATTGAAACCTGCCAGTCTTGCTCCATACTTTGAGTTCTAGTTCTAAGTTTGGTGGAGGGCAAGGTTTATAGACTGACCAAGAGGATGTTTAATTAAGGAGACTTTGCCTCTGAATTCTCACCCACATCTCCATTAGCTTTCCTAGGCTCCTCATTCCATGGAGGCAGCAGAATGTGGTGGGAGAATCCTGGCCAGTAGCCTGTGTCCTTTCCAGTCCTGGCTTTGCTAGTTGGGGGGCATGAGCAAGGGTTACTTCTCATCTCTAGGCCTCTGTTTCCCCGATCTGTGAAAAGAGCATTAATAATGCCAGTTCTGTCTAGATCAAAGTGGTTATAGGATCATATGAGAAGATTGATGGAGAGAGATTTTGAAGCCATAAGGAATAAAAATGTGTGCGGGATCATTAGCAAGGCCATAGTGGAGAAATGACGGTGCTCAGGCAGCACGAATCTTAATTGACTCAACTCACAGCAACTCCAAGAGTACAGACTTCTGGTCAATCCCCAAACCCACTAACTTCCTCAGGTTCTGTTCTCTCTTAACTCTTTTTCTTCTGGAGCTCTGTTTCAGGGGGACAAAAATGCTTCCAGTAGGGGTACAGAACCTTGAAACCAGCTTTCACTTGGGAATACTTAGAAAAGTACTTGTCTTTGTTGAGGATTCTTGAGGCAAATCTTTGCTAATTTGAGTACCAGCCATTGAACTTCTTTTTCCCTACAGTCTTCCTCAGAACAAGGTGGGAAGGCAGATTCATCCAAAGGCTCGAAGTTTTCTTGCGCGCATCAACCCATCGGGGGCTGCCCACCAGGACCCCACTGCCCAGCTACTCTGTCTTCATTGGTCTGCGGTAGGACCTGGACTTCAGCGCTTTCAGAAAGTTCCAGGATGTTCTAATGCACATCCAGGACTGAGAATTTACTGATCTTGTTGAAACCTTCAATTTGTAAGTGAGGAGTTGGAGCCCTGATTTCTCTCAACCTACAGTCCTTCGTTTAAATTCCTGTTGGCCTCCCCTGGAAGTTTGGCTAATACCTAAATCTCAAACATTCTAAAATGGAAAAATATTCCTCCTGAGCCAGCTTAAACTCTCAGTGTCACTACCATCATTAGCCTGAATGCCTACCTGAACACCTCAGGCATCGTTAATAGCCTCCTTACTCCTAAGCTGAACTCTGGAACTGGAAGGAAATCACTTTGGCAAATGTTTTCTGCCATTTCTCTCCGTTTTACTCCATTTCCCTCCGTTTCCGCTGTCTTTGTACTAGCTCGTATCTTATTAGCTTACATCTGACCTCGTCCACCAGCCTGCTAACTGGTCTCTTGCTCTCTTCTCTACTTTTTATTCTGCACCAAATACAAGGCAGAACAGAGGGTGGGGTCTCAACTCCACAGCCTGGCCTTGAAAGGCTCCTGCTATTTGGTTTTTCGCTCTACCTTTTTGCCTGCTTGGCTGAACTGGACTTTTACTTTCTGAACACATTCTTATTAGGTTTTGCTCTTGATCTTCCACTCTCCTCCTCCTCCTCCTCCTCCTTCTTATTCCTGTACAATTCACTTATCCTGCAAAGTCCAACCTGAGTACTCTCTTCCATTAGGTTTTTTAGGATCTCCTCCTGCCAAAGGGATTTCTCTCTGAATCCCTACAGCACTTTATTTGCTCTGGACTTTGGGCACTTGGTACAACTGAGTTTCTCATGGAGACTTTGCCCTTTGTGGGGACCAGAGCCCTGTTCTATACGTCTTTGTGCCTGCCTAATGCAGCAGAGTCTTCTTTGCCATGGCAGGTAGGCAGCACACATTGCTTGTGTGAATAAATGCAGAACTGCAATACAGCCAAGTGACTTTTGAAAGATCACCCAGCCTGTTCGATGGGCTGAGTTGGAAGAGAATCCATGTCTCTGACATGTGCATTCTGTACCGCTTCAAGAAGCCTGTTTTGCTTAAAGGTGGCTCACTTTGCATGTTTTTTTTTTTTTAAATTTAAAAAACAGTTGTCTCAACCTGGCCAGGTGGCTCAGTTGGTTGGAGCATTGTCCCACACGCGAAAAAAGTTTGTGGGCTTGATTCTTGGTCAGGGCATATTCCTAGTTGCATGTTTGATCCCCGGTCAGGGCGTGTGCAAGAGACAAGCAGTAGATGTTTCTCTCTCACGTTGGCATTTCTCTCTCCCTTTGATCAATGATAAAAAATATCCTTGGGTGAGGATTAAGAAATATGTCCTTATCAAAGACATCTGTTTGCTAATTGGGAAAGAAAATGAGTATGAAAAAAGTTGAACAATTTGGGAGAGAAAAAACAATCTTGTGAGCAGCTCTACCAAAACTGACCAGAAAATCAAATATTAATATTTGTGGAGAGTTACAATTTCCTGTCATTCCTGGAGGATAGGGGAAAGTCTGAGGAGAAAGGAAGGAGGGACAAGAACAAGCTTCTTTCAGAAGATTAAGGCCCCAGGCTTTCTGAAAGCATCTACGTGGCCACTCTGACAGCTGCATGCCTTTGACAACACAGGACAGACCTGTACAGCCGGGCTCAGTAAAGGCTGGGGCAGTTTCCTCTCCATTACCACCTCATTCAACCTCTGAATGCCGGACTTGGCTAGTGCACTGGGTTAGGATTGATCTCTCCTGAATCCCACACGTTTCATTTAAATGGCACTGTTAATTGCCTGAGGGGTCATTGAAAATGCAGCATGAAACGCGTGGTAAGTGAGCTGTTATACAGACCTTAAATTCTACATTTCTGATGAATTCTGTGAGCTTAGCACCCATTAATGGCATTCTCTTTGATTACTAGCGTTTGGTTCAGGCCAGTGAGTTAGCGCTTGTGTGTGCTTTTAAAAATCTTAACCACCACCTTGATCCCTCTGTTTCTCTGTCTCCCCGTCTCTTCCTCTCCCTCCCTGCCCCCTCCCCCCAACACTACTCGGTTCTATTCCCGGGATGGTGGATTTCTGAAATTATTCACTATCTGAAGAATTCTCTTTTGAAATGAAGGTTAGAAAAGCAATGACTGGACCATTGGACAGTCCTGGCGTCCCATCAGGCACCTGCACAGAGAGGTGCCTCACGCATTATGGGGCAGCCCATGGTCCCTGCCCTCGTTCCTTCAGCTCTGTGATGATGAGGCGTGAGGGTTCTGGCAAGGGTTCCCTACCTCACAGGTTAGTAAGTAACCACCAAGTAGGGCATTATGTTCATGCAACCCTCTTTTCCCTTATCCAAGTAGGAAAATAAATCCTGTTGTGTCACGTTTTTTAGAAGAAAGGTCTTCCATCTGTTAGGTCTGGTTCCTAAGGGGACCCTGCAGCTGAAGAGCGGTGTCTGACTTACTGCAGAGATGGCCTGGGAGTCCCTGCTGGCACATGCAGCTGGCCTGAGTGGTGAGAATCGACTCATGGAGGATGGTGGGTGAATGACTGCACCAAATGTTTGTTCCCGACTGATTTGCGTAGGATTGTATGATGTTGGATGTTTATGAAAACATGCAGGTGAAGTGAGTGAGGGGTGGATAGAGAGGTGGAACTGAGGAGTGGAGCACTCTGCCCTGAATTCTGACTCCAGCCCTGTCACTGAGCATGTCTGGCCTTTTGGCAAATTGCTCACTGCCTTGGACTTCCTTTCTCCATGTTCAAGAGGATCTCTTGGGCCCTTTCATCTGTGAGACACTGTGATGTTTCGGAAGGTCCTGATGCATTACCTCCAGTGCTCAGAAACCATGTGGAAATAACTCACTTTAGCACAGACTTCCAAGGCGAAGAAGCCAAACCACGGGGCATGTATTAATGCAACCCACGTAGGTCTCAGTGCCACCTAGATTGTCAGCATCAGCTTGATGGAACTTCATGGATCTATCACCTAATTTAGTCAAATCCTATCCTTCCTTTGCTAACTGACCTCACTCAGGACTGGTCATTGTATATAGGCTTGTAGATTTTTCCTTTTCTCCTATGGGCTTAACTGTCTATAGCAATTGAAGCCTGTGCTTGGAGGTGATTGAGAAATAGTGATTAAATTAAGAACTCTTTCCAGCAAGAGTAGATTTAATGCAGGTAATACAAAAATGTCTAATTAAACAAGCCTATCATTGTCTACTTTGAGTCTAAATAAATTTACCGTTTAACTTGGGTGGGCTAAGAGGCTAATTGGAAAACGGGGGTTCGACTGCACCTGCATGCTCACTGGCTTTGAGAAGGTGGGGAGGATGATTCTATACAGTGTAATTTCCATCCAGTGTAATGCTTTTGAGGGGCACAGGCCTGGCACGCTCATGCCGTGGCTCTACCACCCAGCACATTCAAGCAAGTATGGAGTGAGGAGTAGATGTTTCCTGGGAATGAAGATAACTCACAAACACAGAACTGAAGGTCTTTATCCAATCATCTACGATGGATACTTAGGTTATTTCCATGTCCTTTGCCTCCTTTTGATAAGCAGTCATCCCCTCATTTTCAGAAGTGGGGAATCTAACGGCAGACCTAATTCTTGGCATGAATATCTGACAGTTTCTGGGTTTGTGCTACCAGTTGGAAAATTGTCTATATCTTCTCCTTTGTCCCCCAGAGCACATCTGTGCACACTTATGACCACACATATGCCAACCACAAGTGAAAGATGAGGGATAAATCCAGGCTACGTGACCCCTGACTTATTTGATTCCATCCAATTTATCAAATGTTTATTAAGTGTTTCAGCTAGCACTGTGTCCTAGGGAATAAAAAAAATAGTTTAGAGATAATCCTTGACCTGGAAATGCGTAGGAAGACAAGTTTTACTGACAAGAAATAATTAGAGAACAATAGTGGTCACTATACAAGCAGCTGCTAAGAAAACTACAATCAAGTTCTAATAAAACCAATCAGAATAACATGCTGGAGGCTGGGCAGAGGCAGAGCCCAATTGTCTTAGCTGAGGTGGTTCTAGATGCCAGGAAGCGGGGATCAGATTGGGACAGGGAAGAGGAGGTCTGGGGATATTTATGAGAGAAAGGGAGGGACTCAGGTGCCAGCTGGTTATTCTACTCTCCGAGTGAAGTCCATTCCACTCTTGCTTCAGAAGGAGAGAGAACCCCACATCTGTTTACTCCCTCTGTTTGGCAACCACCTTGACTGTGACTGCTAAGGGAACACCCTGTAGTCACCAGTTCTCTTCAGCACTGATGGGAAAGCAGACCTGTAGACCTTGCAATCACAGAGGCAAATTTCCCACCTTAGGATTGGCCGCACCTTGATTCAGATTCTTCCCATAACCCATCTTTACAATTGGACATTCAGGAGTTGAATTTCTGACCTCCTCTTTCTAGGTCAGACCTCTCCCTGGGAACAAAAATATGAATATTACTTCCAGGAATTTTTTTTCTCTCCTAGTGATTAAAGGTGGAGTTGTCCTCTGTCCAGGGACCCTCTGTTAACGTCCAGGTCTAGAAACAAAAAAGAGATTGAGATGTGGATTGCTCACTGTAGAAAAGCAATTTGTTACAGAATCAAAAGTGTTGTGGACACTCAAGAGATCTCATGGCTTGTGTTTAAAACCCAGGCTATGTTAATACTTCTCTCTATCTTAGTGGAAAATTCTCTAATAAAAATTTATAGGTATAAGCCCTGTCGGCTTCTCTTTGCTGTTGGTTTAAAAGAAAAGAAGGTAGAGAATACGAGCTAGAAATACTGTATTCTCTTAAGATTATACTGGTCTTCATTTTATTTATTGTTCAAAGTGTGCCTTTTTTTCCTTGAGGAGGTGGCACTTTTGCTTGTGAGATTTGCTATTGTTTTATAGACAAGGGCATCTCTTCATGGCAAATGGGGCAAATTGATCAGGTGCCCATACTCACCCACCAATTCAATGCAGCAGTTGAGGGACTCATGGATACGACCTCAGCAGCGAAGGTTGGGTCCTGCTAGTACGTACAGAAGTTATCAGACTACTGTTTATTTTCTTTACTTTTAATTTCTTTTCAAATGTTTTCTTTTTTAAAGGCAGCCCAAGGTTAACAATGGATAATTTACTGCCATTTGCCCAGAGTGACTCCTTCTGAAGCCTGCTTTCTCAAGCTACGTGGTGGAGGCTTGATAATAATACAGCTTTATCTTTGCAAGCAAACATCCTTTTTATCAATGGGTGTCCAAAATCCTTTCCAGGGCTAATGAATGCAGTTACGAAGTGGAAATAAGGAATGACAGCAGAGGGGAAAGGAAGAGTGGCTCCGAGTGGTGACGGATGATGCCTCTTCTAGCCTGCAGGCACGCCTGGCAAAGCCAGTTGTCTGTAGCACTGACCGTGCAGGGCCTACTCATCAATGTAAATGGAAGAAGACACATCCGGGTACCAACGTGTTCAGGTCTGTTCTGGTGATAAGTTATAGTAGTCGTAACGATGACCATATGGCACTGCAGAGCATAGTGTACCAGGCACTGGGTTAGTATTCGTTGTTGGGGTTTCTCCACCTCGGCACCATTGACATTCGGGACTGGGTGATTCTTTGCTCTGAGATGCCCCCCGTCCCGTGCATTATAAGATGTTCAATAGCACCCCTGTTCTCAGCTCACTAGATACCAATGGCACTCCACGCCTCAGTTTGTGTCAACCAATAATATCTGCAGACGTTGCCAAACGTCCTCTGTGTGGGGGTGGGAGGGCAGCAGAACCGTTACTCTGCATGGATTATCCCATTTAATCCTCTTGACACTGTGGGAGACACTGTCGTTGTCCCCCTGTTATCATCTCTCACGGGAAAACCCGAGCAATGGAGAGGTTCCATGGCTTGCCCAAGGTCACAGCGTGCACAGCCATAGACAGTGAGTGTCCTCACCAGAACACCAAGGGGTCTCTGACAGATCTGTGCATTCTTGTAAATAAAAAGCCATTCTGGCAGTGACATGCTGTACTACCACCCAAATCCCACTCACAGACCGTCATTTGTCATGGCTTTCCACTCCAGGACACAGCTACCTGAGGCGTGAAGTGTCCTCGAATGTTGGCTGATTCATTCTGTTTAAGAAAATATTTCACACATATCAAGACCTATAGGAATAACATGACAAATGCCTAGAGACACGCATGCCTGGTTAATTTAATAGGTTTAATTTAATATTTTGTCATGTTTGCTTTAGATATTTTTAAAGTGAAAAAAAGTTGAGGGAGTTTATCACTAGATCTGCCTTACAAAAAATGCTAAAGGAAGCTCCTCAAATTTAAATGAAAAGACACTAATTAGTAACATGAACACATATGAAAGTATAAAACTCACAGGTAAAAGTAAGTATGTAGTCAAATTCGGAATAATTTAATACTGTAGGTGGTGGTGTGCAAATCCCTTTTAACTCTAGCATAAAAGTTAAAAGACAGAAATATCACAAATAGCTACAGCTACAATAATTGTTAATGGACACACTATATATAAAAAGATGTAAATTGTGACATCAATAACAGAAAATGGGGAAAGAGTAGGAAAAGTGCTGAATTTTTGTGTGCGAATGAAGTTGTCATCAGCTTAAAATAGTGCGTTATGAGATGTTTTATGTAAGCCTCATAGTAAAGCTTATACAAAATAGAGAAAGGAATCAGAGAATATCATTAAAAAATTAAATCACAAAGGAGCAGCGAGAGGAAGAAAGGAACTACAGTCAGAAAGCAATTAGCTGATTGGGAAGAGTGAGTCTTTACCTCAAAAATAATTAATAATTACTTTAAATATAAATGGGTTAAATTATGCAATGGAAAGAGTGAAAGGATTAAAAAAAACTCAAGATACAACACATCTACAAGTCACTCGTTTTAACTTTAAGGCCCAATTGCCTGTATATGGAAACAACCTAAGTGCCCATCAGCAGACGAATAGATTTAAAAAGTGGGACACCCCCCCACACACACAGGAGTATTATTCAGCCTTAAAAAAGAAAGTAATACTGACGTTTGTGACAACATAGATGAACCTGGAGGGCATCATGCCAAGTTGGTTAAGCCAGAAACAGAAAGACAAATACTACTTGAGCTCACCTGTATTTGGAATCTAAAATGGCTAAACTCTCAGAAGCAGAGAATAGAGCGGTGGTTGCTGGGGGCTGAGCGGTGGGGCCATGGGGAGACGTTTGTTAAAGGGTACCAAGGTTCAGCTACGTGGGGTGAGTAAGTTCTGAAGAGGCAGTGTACAGCGTGGCGACTGTAGTTAAAATGCCACATCATGTGCTTGAAATAAGTATTCTCACTGCAAAATAAATCATACCCATGTGGGTGATGAATGTACTAACTAGCCTGATTGTGGTAATGATTTCACAATGTATCCATATATCAAGCATCACATTGTACACCTTTAATATGTACCATTTTTATTTGTGAAATATACCTCAAAGATGAAAAACACTAATCTCATGTAACGCTAGAGCTAATTAATTTGTGTTTGTGAAGGGCTCTGAGATCTAAAATTGAAAGTAGTGTCAAAGCACAAAATACCATGACAATGGTTTATTTGTGTCCTGTTATTTAATGTTGTTTTATGGCTGAGGTTATATATTTTATTGGCACAAGGTGAAGGAGAGCTCGTGGCATGCCAAGATGAAAATATATAGTAGATACAGCAATGTATCTATTACACATGTTTTAACAGGGAGCTACCTGCTTACATTTATCACCTGTGTTATGTGAGGGTGAGTTATGAGACCTCACAAAAAAAGCTGTATCTCTTTTTCACACTCATAATTTAGAAATAGTACTAAATGGATTTTGGAGAAGCCTTCACGCACGCATGCACACACACACAAATGAGCACCGTAGGACTCATATCATGTCAGGGATTTGAACGACTGGAGCAATTTCTCTGCCTAGGGGTGTGCTGAAGTGAAGTAATAGAAAAGTACATGCAAAGAAGAGAAGGCCATGACTTTTGTTTTATTGCTGTGGCCGAGTACTATAAGCTGAAGACTTTCAAACTAATGTAAACATTTTGAGGTATCATGCTACTTAAAAAGGGAGGTCATTTTTGTTTCTAGCGGTAGAGTCATTTATTACTCCCATTTTATAGGTTGAAAAACCAAGCTCGAGGAAGATTTTTCATCTGCCATCTGATGGAGAAATCGTTGCAGCTTTTATCACCTTAGCGTTAGTCACTGAGAATAATAACCAAAGCAGTTTATTGAATATTACCCACGTGGGTTACAGAGCACAGAGCTTGGCACACAGTGACCAGGATGCTGCTGTGTCAGACAGATGCTGCGCTGAGGGCCCTACTTGGCTTACTTCATTAGGTCCTATCGTTAGCACTGAGGGGTATGAGGTACTAGCTCCCATTTTGGAGATGCAGAAACTGAGACACAAAGAGGGCAAGTTAGGTATGATGGATCAGGAGGCAAATCTATGTTCATGTGATTCTCCAGTCTCTGTCCTTAACCACCGACTCTCTACACTGTCCGATGCAGCAGCCACTGGCCACACATGAACAGTCAGCACTTGAAATGTGTCTGGTCAGACTTACAGTACAGAATTTGCTGCGAGAGTGACATAACTCCTGGATTCTGAAGACTTTGAACAAAAGAAGGAATGTAAAATATCACTAATATTTTAAAAATATTGGTTACGTGTTGAACTGATAATATTTTGGGTATATAGGGTTAAATAACTATATAATATTAAAATTGATTTTATTTATTTCTCCTAAAATTATTTAACGTGGACACTGGAAAATTTAGTGTGTAGCACGCATTGCGTTTCCATTGGACAGCACTGCGAGAACCTGCTGACACTGCCCCCTGCACGTCTTACCATGGTTTTCTGCCCACAGAAGCCCTCCCCTGTTCTGACTCACCCACGATTTATGTAAGCATGGTCACAAGCCAGAGAAGAGGAAAAATGATAACATAAATTGCCAAGGGAATCTTCTTGGCATGAGTGAAACACAGCTTAAAAAACTCAGAAGACAGATTATAAATTGGCAATTTTCCAGGGCTCAGGCCCCCATCATCCCTCCCCGCACCCAATCCTTTCCTCCTTTCATCAGGAAACATTCTAGTCTGACTTCAACTGGGGCAGTGACTGCGCAAGGCCCTTGAAATGACAAAGATGACTGAGACCCATTAATCAAGGAGTTCACTCCCTAATAGAGAAAATTGATCTACTCTATATTAGTGCGCCAGGGCTGTAGTAATAAGGAACCGGAGAATGGTTGGCTTAAACAACAGAAACATTCTTCTCATGGCTCCGGGGGCTGGAAATCTACCCACAGTCAAGGCTGGCTATGTCTGTTTCTCCTTGGCTCTCAGATGGCCATCTTCTCCCTGTGTCTCCACATTGTCTTCTCCAGGTGTGAGTCTGTGTCTAAATTTCTTCTTATAAGGACACCAGTCATACTGGATTAGAGCCCACCCTGGTGACCTCATGTTTACTTAATTTTCTCTGTAAAGACTCTGTCTCCAAATACAGTCACATTCTGAGGCATTTGGATTAGGACTTCCAGGTATTAGTTTTTTGGGGAACACAAAGAAACCCAGAACATGACCTGTGGGGCTGATGCACGGCCATGCGGAGGTGCAGTAGCAGACTCTGTGGCTGCCCGTTGAGGGTGGTCAGGGCAGATGCTGCATGTATGAGCTGGAGGCTGGTGGGACATGGAAATCAGTGGTGGTAGCAGGAATGAATGACAGCCTCCAAAAGTACAAGGACTTTGAAGAAAGAAATTACGGACACTTCTGCCTAGTTTTCAAACCAAAGGGTCAAGTGGTTTGGATAGAGGCCTGGTTTAGCTCGGGTGTTACTGAAATTGAAAGCCTTCCAGAACTCACTACCTTTTGAGGATTTGAACTTCGGGGCCAGTGGATGGCTGTATGGGTGTGGACCTGAAGAAGGTGCCCTGGAGTCCAAGTGCAGGGCCTGTGAAGGAACTTGGACCAACCAGAATATCAGGGCAGAGTGGACAGGTGTCCATGGGGCCGTGTACAGGGAACACGTGGCTGTGAGGTGTGTATAGCATGAACAAGTGCCCATGGTTTCCAGGTTAACACAATGGAGCAAGGAGAAGTAACAGCAGAAATGGGTATTGGACTCCAATTCTTCCTAAGCTTTGGCAGTGGACTGATCATTTTGGGATAAATTAAGCATTTTTGACTTATTAAGAAATTTAAGTGAAATCTCAAGAGTAAGATGAGTACTTAAGTAGTTTTTTGGAAAGAAGAAAAAAGATGTGACTGGCCCTGAACCTTGAGTTGATGGGGGCCGTTCCATGGGTTACAGAGCGGGTGACACATGACATGGCGTTGGAAGGGTGTGTTGGAGATTTGTTGGAAGGTGAAGTCAAAGGGAGACATTTCTGGGGAGAAAAGAGCAATTGCAAAGACCTGAAAGGATCTGGTCTGTTAGAGAAGTGACTGCTAGCGTGGGCCACAGAGTTTATGTGGGAGAGAGAGAAAGGGATCGAGCTCCAGAGGTGCCGCAATCTTTCACGTAAGTTTCTGGACTTTATCTGACAGGTAGTGGGAGGAGTTGGTGACGGGAGCTGCACTTCTCTAGGTGCAGGGTGGGTGAGAAGGGGAGAGGTGCCGGAAGGGGATGTGCCCACCACCACCATCGCTGTAAAGGGGTCTGCAGGGGGATGGGGCCGTGGCAAATGATCCCCTAGGCTGTTAGAAAAACAGAATTTCTATTTTATTTATTTATAATTAAAAAGAATATAAAGCATTTATTGGTGTCTATCTAGGGAGCAACACTGGACCCTCATCTCACTTGGTCCACACAGCGTGCGTCTGTATGCCTTACAGGGCTTCGGGGGTCTCGAAGTGGAGGCGCTGACTGTGGGGCCCCTACTTCTTTGCTTGTTTCTCGTGTGTTTTTCTGTCCACTGCCTGATGAAGTGGATTTATAGGTTATATTTCTTACTTATAGGTCATTGAACCTGCACAAAATGGACAAGAATGTTGAACAGTTCTGAAAAGAAACTGTGGGTTTAAGAGGATATTAATGTTGTAAACAACAAGCAAATCATGGGCAGATGGTAGAACCTTCTACTTTTGGTGTGAGTTCTTTGCAAACACAACATGAGGTAACAATATAATCACCCAATAAGAGGTTGGCCCAAAATATTGAAATCAAGAAAATTATTTAAAATATGAATTTATATCACTGTCATTAATGTCAAACCTTACCCTAAATGTATATTGGCCAATGGTATACTCAGTAAGAGATTTAGTAGAAATATTATTTACTTCTTTTTGTATCTTTTAAAAATATCTTTTTTGGGTATGTGTTTTATAATATAAAATAATGGTATATGTAAGTAATTCATAAATAAATTCATATATACAATTAGGGAATGCATGTTCAAAATTTTCACTGAAAGTGTTTATGATTACAAAATTTTGGAGTCTGTTGTTTTGGGTGATGAGAAATTGAAGTAAATGCACAGTCCATTTGTAGATTTCTGCTCATCCTCTGGGTGGTCTGTGAGTGTTTTCCATGCTTTACAGATAACTGTGTAATGATTATTAGTCCACGCTGCTCTCCCTGCTCTGGTTACCTTAGGGTAGGTAAGGTAAGGGTAAGGTTTGGATAGGACAAGGTTTGACATTGAAGATATAGGTGCCTTCCTAACATCCTCCGCTCCAAGAAGTGTCTAGTGGTTTCCTTGGGCTGAGGCATTGTGAGAAGTATCTTCATAGCAGTCAAATTATGTAGCCTGTGAAGACTCGAGGCACAGGCAGAGCTTGGCTGCACCTCACTCACAATGGGCCTGAAAGTTGGTGAGCTCCGGGATGCAGGCAAAGTGATGCTCCCATCCACTCATGGACAGTAACTGGTGAGTGTTCCTGACCTAAGTGGCCAGAATCAGGTCTTGGGCTCAGTCCGGCTTCAAGGCTCTTGGATAATTTCCCTTCCAGCAGTTTCTCTCCCTGACTGCTAACTGTGTCTTTCCAGAGTGGATACCTACACACAAAGACGAAGGCTGTAGATTTTGAACCAGAGCTTCTTTGATTTGTCCTTTCCCTACTCTAGTTCATTCCAGCCCAACCAAATTTTGTTTCCAACATGTGAATCCTTCCTTCCTCCCATTCTCTCTTTTTCTCTCTATCTCTCCCCTATCACATGGTTCTTGATGAAGCACAGAGGAGTATAATGTCCCAATAGACATATCTCCAAATCATCAGCAAAATAAACTTTGTTTCCTCCTCCTCAAGGATAAGAAAGGCTCAGATTTTGGAAATGCTATGCCAGTGTTCATATGGAGAATAGGGGTGGAGGAGAAAAGACACTTTCAGTCTTTCCTTTGGAATTAACACCAAGACCCAGCTAGATCAAATGTCTTCTTCTAATGTGGAAAGAAAATTAAAAACAGTAAAGTAAGGTGTATTTTATAGAAAAAACTCAATGAACAAAACCATTTTTTTCCCAATCTACTTTTAATTTGGCCCTGACAGTGTGGCTCAGTTGGTTGGGCATCGTCGCACAAAGCAAAAGGTCACCAGTTTGATTCCGGGTCAGGGCACATGCCCAGGCTGTGGATTCAGTCCCAGGCTGGAGCTTGTATGAGAGGCACTGGTTGATGTTTCTCTTTCACATCAATGTTTCTCCCCTTCCCTTTCCCCTTCCTTCTTTCTCAAAATAAATAAGCAAAATCTTTTTAAAAACTTAAACAAATATATACTTTTAATTTGGCTTCTAGCAGATAGTCCTTTCAAGTGACACCTGGCCTCTGACCATTTCCTCCTCTCCAGCTCTTGTTTGCTATGGTGGCATGTACTGTGGACGCAGCCAAAACACAGCTGGGCACTGAGTCCTTCTCAGCCTCTTCTGTGCACTCTCTGTTCCAGATGGGAAAGGTCTGTCTAGATGTCCAGGCTGCCAGGTCCGTTTTGAGCTCCAACCTAACCCAGCAACAATCTGGATTAGCTAGGGCTCTTGATTGCAAGTGACAGAAAATAATTTTGGCTGCTTTTAGCCTAAGAGGGACTTTATTGACTCCCCTAAGTGGAAAGTCCAAAGATTGGAGCCAGATTCCTGTGCAGCTTGACCTTCAGGTTCATCAAGCCTGAGCTTTCTTTCTCTGGGCTGTGCTTGAACTCTCCTTGGCTTCTTGCTCACAAAGCTTTTCTCTTGGAGCTGTTCCAAGCCCATATTATAATTTCAGCTCCCAGTCTTGGGGAAAGAAGGATCTTCTCTCTCTCCATGAATCCATATATGAAGCCTCAGAAAGGTCACCTGCTCGTTCTGGAACTCATCACCATGGCCAGGGGAATGGGAAGGGTTCTCTGGACAGATCTGTTTTTATGGCTTTCCCGTGGCTTAGGGTGGTTGTGCTGTCCTGTCCAAAACCAGTATGGGTTTCCCACAGGAAAGAGAGGGTCTGTAATTAGAAAAAGGGATATTGGCTAGGCCAAAGCAAGAACTGTCTTCTAGAAATCCTAAATAGGGACCACTTGTGCTATACTTTGTCATAGGGCAATGACCCCACAGTAGTAACAACATCATAAAATATAAGAAGCATGTACTAGACATCTTGCCACATGCTTTATGCATCCTCACCTTTAATTCTGAGCAATCCTAGTATGTATGTAGGATAGCCATCCTGTTTTACAGTGAGAAAATGGAGGTGAGGGGCTTGTCTAATATCCACACTGGTGCTCACTGTCTAATGGAGATTTGAACAAAATGGTTCCAGTTTTACTCAATCTACCTCCTCTTCCTCTTCTGCCTTCTTGTGTTTTCTTATTATTTGTTATCTTCTCTGTGGACTCAGGCATAAGGTGGAGAAAGCTGAACCTGGCTTGGAGACTAGTTCAGAGACAGACAGTATGTGATACTCTGACTCCATAGTCCTCTCTAATTCCTTCCTCAGCACGGCGCCTCTCTCTTCCGTTAGGATAAGTGATTACCCATGGGGCTCCTTGGTGATTTTGGAGCCATGGGGCTCCAGGATGAACACTGGTGTGGTTCACAAGTGGACACCCTGGTCTCTCTAGCCCCTACTTCTCCAGTTGACTTGCAGTGCAGAGCTTTCTAGGCTCTGTCCTCCATTCTGTTACCCCGGGGCTATCATGTACCCTACTTGTCACCTCCTTTTTCAGATGAGGAGCTTGCCTCTAGGGAAAGGACTTGCCTCAGGGCACATAGCCATTCGTGGCAGGGCTAGTACTTTACTTTGTCTAGTCCACCATTAGCATTTCTGTTCTCTACAGGTAGAGGATACATCTCAGCCCTGCAGTGGGTGCTGGGAGTGAGGCCTGACCCCCCTACCTATGTGTCACGTTGTAGCATCCATCAATTCCTCTGGATTCAGAGTCACAAGACTCGGATTCTAAGTCTGGGTTCAGTGCCACCTACCTACTAGGGCTTCTCAGAGCCTCCTATTTTCCTTGCCTGAACACTGAGGTGACAGACTTGAATAATATCTTCAGCTCTGTCTACCTGAAGATATTATTGAAAGGGTAAAATCAAGTGAAATACTTCAATGGGTTTTGGAAGCTGTATTTTACTCTATAAACATTTCCCAGTATTTTAGTGGAACTCACTGTAAATCTTCAACAGATGCTTTCTTGTTAAATGGTTGAATGCAGAAGCCTTCCTCTGTGAATCAGCCCCTGAGCTCTCGAGTGGTATCCAAATAGCATTTCCTCTGGCTTTTGGCTGATAATGGGGATTCACTGTCATCCTCAGATGGTAAATCCAAAGTGATATTTAACTTTTTTTTCCCCTACAGTTCCAGGGAAGGTTACTTGGTATTTGCTCAGCACAGGCACATGTAATCCATAATTGTGGGACCGATATGCTCTATAGATTTTTCCTGATTAAAAATGTTAACACATTTGGGAATCTGTGTGAGCTGATGGGGAGCTGTGCCCTGCTGGTGGCACGCCATTCAGAACAACTAAATGAGCAAAATCTGATCTGTTCTTGGGCAGAAGGGACTAAGAACAAGTTCACCTCGTGTGTCTTTGGCCTTTTCTGTGTCACTAAAAGCAATGTGTCTTCAAGAAGCACTGTGAGAACTGAGCTCAGGCTTAAGTTCTCTCTTGTTCTGTGCTTAGCCTCAGTCGACTCAGGTCTTTGTTGTCGCCATCAGAGGCTTCGGAACCATTTCCCTGGACTGGGCACAATTACACTTCCCAGCTGTGCTTCCAAATGTGCATGACATGCTTGTGTCATCTTCAAATTCTGCTCTCCATCCCACTCCCTGTTCCAGGATCTCCAGTGGTTTAAAACCAAATTAATCTAGTATTTGAGGAATTCCAGCATCTAGTTCAATGTACTTTTCTAATACTGTCTCCCACTAATCTTCTGTAGGACTCTTTAAGTCCAGAGTCACCTAGTCTATTCTTTGAGCTGCAAACGCGCCCCATCCTTTCTTGGACCTTTGCTCATCCCTGTTCCCCATTCTGGGGGTGAGGGAGTAACTTCCCTTCTTTCCCTGGTTTCTCCTGTATCTGTGTCTTTAGCTCCTATATATCCTTAACGATCTTCAGATTCTCCCTCCTCTCTGGAACCATCCTAACAACTACAACTTACAGAGATTTCTATTTACTTTGAACTCTTATTTCACCTTCTGTCTACTACTCCAATAGTGCATCTATCTATTTATCCATCCACCTATTCAATTTATAAGGATTTATTGGGCCAATTTTATAAAATTCTTGATGCAGAGATCATGTCTTATACTACTTAGTTTTCTCCAAAGCAACTTATTTATTCAGCAATGACCAACTTGTGTTAGTCAGGATCCTTCTGGTTAAGAGTAACAGAAATCCAGTTCAACACAATATAAAAGCAAAAAAAAAAAAAAGTGGTGGTGGGGAATTCACAGTGGGATTTAGGCACTCACACTATATTGTGGACACTCTTTTTCTGCCCTTCATCTCTCATGTGTTTCTGGTAGCAGAGTGACTAGTCACAGCTACAGGTTCACATGTTCCCAGCTTAGCAAACCTTTCAGAAAAAGCTAGTGTGTGCACATGGCCACATGTGCACATATATGTGCATCTCCCCACATCCATAAACTAATGCAGGGAAGAGCCCTGATTATTAGACCTAGAATTACATGATTCATTCTCCTTGGCCATTCACTTTTGCTGTGGGTGTGAGATGCCATGATTGGCTCAGCCTGGGTCACATGCCCTACTTTGTCACTATACACAGTCTTGAGCTAGGGGACTGTTATCTGACAACCTCATCGTAACCAGTGGAAATATGGGAGGAGCAATTCTCCCCCCAGAACAGGGAGAGTGGGAAGACAAAAACCACAGAACTCCTCCACATATGTCAGCCCAGAACACTGCATATGGTATATGCTTGGGAAATATTTCATGGTTGAGTGTTTGACTTTTTCACTTCAAAATTACCTTCTAGTTTGGGGAAAATCCACTCATACTTAAAAACTAACTCAACCCCAGAATTCCTGGATATTACTGTTAAAACTTCTTGAAGTCTCCTCAGTTATGTCTTCCTGTTGGTATTTCCCTTCCCCGAGGGTATTATACAGTTTAATCCCACAACCACAAAGTAGCCCTTCAAACATTAAAGAACCTGTTTTGTACCCTTTAAATCACGCTACTTTTAGGCTGAAATTTAATTTCCCAAAACTGCTTCTTACATACATGTTTTCCAGACCCTTTGCCATGCTTATTTTTCTCTAGTGTTTCAGGATCTGGCTGAAAGGAGGTTCCTGGAACTGAACCAAGCAAAGTATTTTTGAGGGAATGGAACTCTGTTTCACCTCCCTAATTCTATGTACTATGCATTTATTAGCTTAGCCTAAGATTTCATTAAGTTTTTTAAATAAGCATGTCCTGATGTATGCTGATGAAGAATACGAGTTTTTAAAACAACCAATTAGCAAAGATTGTCCGACAGTGCCTTCCCAGTCCTTTAGCTCTTGTGTACAGGTCGAGGAACTCATTTAAGGGGTCCCAATCAGGTCGCTTCTGTCAGCCTTGCTGATTCTCCTCGTAACCCCTCCAGCGAGCGGCCTGGCAGGTACCAGAGAAGCTGAAGATGCAGATTCAGGAATCACCCCAGAACATCACCCCATGCCAGGTCCCTCCAGACCAAGCTGATTTAATCTGCCTGAGCTTCTGAACCAGGAATGACTTCTGCATTGTAGAGTCTGGTGAAGGTAAACTCATCCAGGCACACTGAAGAAAGAAGAAACTTCATTAGTTTGCTCTGGTTGCCACAACAAAGTGCCACAGACTGAGAGACTGAAACAACACACATTTATGTTTTTATTTTTTTAAATATTTTTTAAAATTTATTTTATCTTTAGAGGGGAAGGGAAGGAGAGAGGGAGAGAAATATCAATGTGTGGTTGCCTCTCGTGCCTCATGCATGCCCTGCTGGGAACTGGCCTGCAGCCCAGGAATGTGCCCTGACTGGGAATCGAACCACGATTCTTTGGTTGGCAGGCCTGCGCTCAATTCACTGAGCTATGCCGGCCGGGGCTACACATTTTTTTTTATCAGAGCTTAAGAGGCTGGAAGTCTGAGATCAAGGTGTTGGCACAACTAGTTTCTTCTAAGGCCTCTCTTCTTGACTTGTAGAAGGCAGTCTTCTTACAGGATCTTGACAAGTGCATGTCTATGTTCTAATCTCTTCTTCTTATAAGGATACCAGTCATATTGGCCTAGGGCCCACCCTAGCAACCCCATTTTAACTCTTTAAAGGCCATATCTCTAAACACAATCGCATTCTTGGGCATTGGGGGTTAGGACTTCAACATGTGAATTGGTGGGGGCTGCAGGGAGGGCAGATACAATGCAGCTCATTACACCAACCAAACAACGGAAGGTGCCCCTGTGTGTGTGGGCACCTGTGTGCTGCATTGGTTGAGTCGCTGCAATCATGGGGCGGGAGAGCTAAGCTGGACGGACTAGGCATCTTGGTTGAAGTTCAGAGTTAAGATTAATCAGGTGACAAACCGAAACTCAGTAGGCAAATGTTGACCATTACAGTGCTAGGGAAATTTTTCATTCCCATGAGATCAGACCCTCGAATACGCTGCCGTGGGAATCAGGCAACTGACAATAGAAGGTTTGCACCTAAAAAGAAGCTTTTCAATACTCTGGGCCAACCCAAAGGACACATTAAATAGAAGCTCTTATTTAATACTTTCTCAGTGATGGGAACGATGGACTAGCAAGTGAGCCTGTCAGGTTTCCCAGTGACACTGTGGACATCATTAAATAACAGGCAAATCATTATCTAGGAGTGTAGACAGGGTGCCCAGACTTCATCATTTTTATTCCCACCCCTGGGCAAATTTGGCAGCGTAAAGGCCTCCATCCCTGCCATGAGGAACTGCTCTGAAATG
Organism: Anoura caudifer; assembly: GCA_004027475.1. NCBI lineage: Eukaryota > Metazoa > Chordata > Mammalia > Chiroptera > Phyllostomidae > Anoura > Anoura caudifer. The sequence goes on along the minus strand of PVKU01002147.1, from coordinate 56,397 downwards.
CAAAGTTTGACTCAGCCAGCAAAGTAAAAGCAACCGTTATGGTCTCATTTCTCTCTTTTTGAGTAATGATATGCTAGTTTCCCAATAAATTGCATAAAGGTAAAGAAGAAAAATAAGTCTCTGACCTTTCTTGTTTATAACTACACTTAGATATTTCTTCTCCTGTCTTATGCTGGCCACAGAGCTTTGCATAGTGGAGATTTAATTTCCTGCTGCTGGAGGCATTAAAATGGATAGGACCTCCCTCCTCCTTCCCTTCTCCCCTACAACCTGAAGCCTTCTACAGGGCTACTGTCAATCAAGGCTTGTCACTCACAGGACCTGAGTGAGGGGTGTTGCAGGTGAAATCCTTCCTTTCCAAGCAAACTGTTCAGACATTGCCGAGCACATCGGTGACCCATGGGGAAGAATTGTGAACGCTGAGCCACTGTGATATGGCAGTCATACCCTCTGGGCGATGAATATCTTTTATCCAGATACATGTGCTTCTAATTTGTTAGTTTAATTACTGTGGCCCTGCAAAGTCTTGAGCCAGTAATTCCTTTCCCAACAAATTAGAGGTCTTAAATAATTCTGTGGGAAACTAATTCCTCACTCTGGTTTTTGGAAGTTCCTCCGAAACATATTTCCAGAACTCAGTTGGGTGCCATCGACAACTGGTGAGATGGTTCTGGTCTCATCATGGTGTATAAATCTTTCTTTGGAGTGGCTTCTGCATTTCTAATGTTGAAGCATAAATCTCTTTTGGATAATTACCTTTCCCAGCTCCCCTTTTAGGGTGTGAGAAAGATTTCATCTTTTCCAAATAACTAGCAGCCTTTATTCTAAAAAAGGAAAGTTAGGGAGTCCTCCCCCAGTCCAATCCCCGTTCTGAGTTTGAAAGACGGGTGTCTGGGGAGGACAGGCCACTTACTGGGAATACCAACTGCTCTCCACCCCTGCCTTTTCCTGAGGTTGGACTGGAAAATTCAAAGTTTGCTTTTGTAAAAAGTGTATGCCTACTTTCAACTGCTGCCTGCTCATTTGGCCCCCATGTATTAATTGCCTGCTTAGCTTCTCTATTTCGCTAATGTTTTTCTTCTCCCCCAAGTGAGAGCTGGCTTAGCTCGCTTTCTGTCAATGGGAAATCTCTGCTAATTGGCATTTCTCTGCTTGGTAAGCAGAATGATAATTGAGATTCATAATGATATTCCAGAGTCTCTGAAAGATCTTGAAGGGTCTTATGAGTTCTCAAGAAAATGATTGACTTCTGTACAGAATAATTTTAGTGTCAGGTGTATTTTATGGTTTTCTGATTCACTGCAAATTGAATGTCTGTGTATGGAATATGACTTCCTATTTACCAGAGTAGCTATTAAGTGGAACCCAGTATTCCTTTAGGAGAAATGGAAAACAGGACTTTTTCAATTTGGAAGCTCCTGGTGGCAGGACAAGGGTCAAGTCTAATGCTTCTTTTATCTTTGGAGAACTTAGTAAGTGCTCAGAGGGTGCGTGCACATTGGATCATTGAGCAGTGTAGGGTCATGGGTAGCTGTAGGCTTGACGAACGATCATCCCCTAAACAGGCCTGAACTGGAGGCTTGAATATTCTTGTTAAACTTGAAAGATCAGATAGATGGGACTAGAACAGGCTGCAAAAATGTAGAAATTAGGAAAACTCACACATGGAATGCAGGTCGGGGCAGGCAAAAAGATCTAAATCAAGGGTCTGAGATACTGAGAACACTTCCAGAAGGTGGAAGTGCCAAGGTGGACCACTTTTTCTTTTTTCTTTTTTTAAAAGATTTTATTTATTTATTTAGAGAGAGGGGAAGGGAGGGAGAAAGAGAGGGAGAAAAACATCAATGTGTGGTTGCCTCTCAATGGTCCCCACTGGGGACTTGGCCTGCAAGCCAGGCATGTACCCCGACTGGGAATCGAACCAGCAACACTTTGGTTCACAGTCCGAGCTCAGTCCATGGAGCTTTACCAGCCAGGGCTGGACTGCTTTTTCAAGACCAGGAGATGTAGCTGACCTACCTAATACACAGAAATGAACAGGTTTTTTTTTTTAACTTACCACTTTTGTTTTTCTATCTGTTTTGCACAAAATAGGTCATCTCAGAGATTTCATGTTGCAATTCTGTCCTTGTTAATTTCATGTTTTTGCTAACTGAGCTGTTGAGCTTGAATCTAACAATGCACTGTGTTCAAAACACCACACCTATTGGGAATTCCTGTTCCACCCAGGTCCCTTCCTTTCTCTCTAAGGCCTCGTGTACTGAGCTCCATCTGAGTACTGTCTGCTCTCAGGACTAATCACAAGTCCCACCTCCTCCTAGAAGCCTGTCTTGACTTCTCCAGCTTGTCATGAACTCCTTCCTCTTTGAGCTCAAGCACTCTGCCTTATTTTCCCGTCAATGCTCTTCATCAAGTAGAGTTTGTTTTCATTGTAGGGTTTCTACAAGTGTTTATTGATCCCCCAATGCCGCTCCTCCTCTCCCTGTGCCCTCCAGCCCCTGTTGCTGGCCAGGGCAGCTCCATCTCATCAGGTGCAGGGCTTGAAATGATGGAACCAGAGCTGCACAAGTAGAAACAAGCCGATTGCACAAGGAGCATCTTACGGGTTTTCATTTTCAAAAATCTCTCTTGTTGGGAAAGTGTCCCACCATCTCCTCTGCTCAACGATCATACAGATTTGTGCTACTCTTTCGGATTTCCAGATCCTCCTGGAGTGAACAGAGGAGCTTCACAAGCATATTTGTCAGGAACAAGAGCCTCTCAAATCAACATCTTGCTCTCCATTAGTAGTGTCATCCATCACTCTCCTGATCCATTCACTCAAGTCGTCCCACAGGGCGTTAGGCTCATCACCCCAGCAACCCAGAAACTTCAAACTGCCCTTTGGGCGCCACTGAATTCTGAGGATGCAGAAGGAACGAAGGAACAGCAGATGGTGTCTGCAGAGCAGGCAGCTCACTGCTCAGGAGCCAAAGCTCCCTGGCCCCGCCCTCTGAGAAACCGCACTTAGAAAAGGTTGATTACGGAACAAATCTGATCTCTCTGCTTAAAACCCACAGCTCTGCTTTGCCATATGATTTGGTTCCATTTTCTTTTTAATGCTTTAAAGTTAAATTTAAAAGTTCTGAGGTGGTTGTAGGTGCACACACAATTTTAAGGAATGATACAGCAAGAGCCCCACTACCTTTTACCCAGTTTCCCCCAATGGTAACTCTTGCAAACTTAGGTGCAGCAGCGCAAATCAGAAGGGTGGGTGCCCGTCCTTGCTGCTGGGTGGGGGTGGGAATTCTGGCCCCCACGAAGTCTCTTTTGGCACTACGGAGAGGCACTGGTTATTTCCAGATGGACAGTGACACCTCCACCTCCACCCAATCTCTCTGGCACCTCCCAGTGTGGGGATTGGGCTTCTGGTCAGAGCCTGGTGGGGGTGGCATCTGGGCTCCCGGCCCTGCCTTTGCTGGTGTGGGTGGCATGGGGCCCAGAGTCTGACTGGGGTAGAGCCGTTGTCATGTCAAAGTTTTCTGCCTCTCTGGATGCCTCTTTCCTGGTCCTCTGGCTAGAGAGAGAAGCTTTTGCTGTGGGTTTTTTTTTGTCTGTGTCTGTGGGCATTTCTGGGTTGCCAGGCACATCAGCTGCAAGTCTGGGATATATGACCCCTCCCCCAAAATCTAGTTAACTTATCATTGTGTCATTTTTCAGGTCCTGGGGCCCCTCTCTGCTCTGCCTTTTTCTCTCCACATTGCAAATCTTATCGATCATGTCCAGGGTTTTCAGCCGTATGAAGTGAGAGGAATAGAAAAATGTACCTGTAGTACACCTTTTGGAAAGCAGGAGTTCCCAGGTATCTTTTCTTTTTGTGCTTTACGTACGGAATGCCACGATCCGTCCTTGCTTACCTCTCCAGCACTGTGGCAGCACCTGGCTCTGGGCAGGATGCTCGAACAGCAGCTACCTGGGAAACAGCCCTGTCGTCCTTTCTGCAGGTTTTTCCGCCCACACCGTTTCTAACAAAACCACACTTACACGGTGCTTGTTATGCGCCAGGCACTTTATATGTAATGATTATGAGCTAAGTACTATTATTATAGAAATGAAGAAACTGAGCCCCAAAGAGGGGAGGTCATCACTGTCGCTCAGGCAGCCAAGTGAGCGGCAGAGCCCGATTTTGGGCCCAGGCAGCCTGGCTCAGCAGCCGCATCCTCACCGCTCCACTCGGCCTCCTCCCTGCCAGTTCCGGTTGTCTGACTTGCGTGGGCAGTCCCCTGGAGGGCTCCGAGACACCGACTGCTGGGTCCACCCCCAGAAATCCTGAGTCAGTAGGTGTGGAGTGTGGCTTAAGGACGTGCCCTTCTGATGAGTTCCCAGGTGATGGTGATTTCCCTTTCTGGGACCCACACTTTGCAAACCCATCACCTTCCCACTCTCTTCCACCCCGGCTTGCTCTGCCAGTGGCTCCGCAGCCTTTCCATTTGGCACAGGCGTCGCCTCCCCTGATGTGACCTACTCTGCCTTCTCCCGCCCTCAGATGCTCCGGCCAAGCTTCCTGGGCAGTCTTGTTCCCTCTCAGTTACTCTAGCTGCCACAGTATATGAAAAGTACCTGTTCATACATCACTTTTCCATCCTCCAACCACCTTGAGGGCAGAGAGGTTAGTGCAGAGCAAAGTACATATTATTTATCTTTGCAGAGTCACTTGGGGTGACTGCCGAAAAGAGATTCCTGGGCACGTCCCAAGTTCTGGAATCAGTTAATCTGCAGTGGGGCCCAAGAACCTGCACTTGAAAGAATCTACGTCCACGATTCTGACGCAGTTGGCCCACTTCTGAGAAATTGTGCCCTAGGACTCTGCCTTGTGCTCAGTACTAAGTTCTCAAGAATTATTTATTAACTGGATTTCGTTGAACTGAACTTAGCAATGAAATGGTAACCTCTTCATCGCCTTTTCTGTGCGTTCTCCATCTACCCTCACCCCCAACCCTGTGAGGGCAATTTCTTTTGTAAAACCTAATAGGTCCCCTCACCACAAACTACTTCTTATCCATTCACATGATTCAGTGGATTTCAGCTAGCTGCTGAATAAACTTGGAAATGTTTAAACAATTTTTGGGGGGATATCTTTTTAATATTGAGACATTTAACAAAGAAATGTGCACCGGTCCTAGGTGTTCAGCTTGATACGTTTTGCCCGTGTACAGCTGTGCGAGACCACCCCAATCCCGATGTCGGATCCCGATGTTTGCAGCACTTAGCAGGCTCTCCCCTGACCTTCTTCTTCAGCACACCTCCTCCGGGGGAACCCCACTCGGACTTCTGTCACCACAGATCAGTTTTCCTTGATCTCGAACGTCACATAAATAAAATTATAAAGAAAGTGCACTTCGGCATCTGGCCATTTGTGCTCCACATTATGTATATGAGAATCATTTATGTCTCTGTATACAGCAGTAGTTCTTCTTCCCTGCTGTGTGGTGTTCCATTTTGTAAACATAAAACAATCAACTTCTTATATTGGATATCTTTTTGTGGTTGCCACTTAAACAGTTGTGATGAAATACACATAATATAAAATGTAACACTGTAACCATTTCTCAGCATAGAGTTCAGTGGTGTTAAGTGCATCTCCTATCTGGCACAACCGTTACCGCTCTCCATCTTCATCGCTTCATCTTTCTGAGTAGAGACTCTGTACTTATGGAACATTCACCCCCCTCCTCCCTTCTCCTGGCTCCTGTCAGCCATCGTTCTGCTTTCTGCTTATTGAATTCAACTATTCCAGGTACCTCATCTAAGTGAAATCGTGTGGCAGTAGTCTGTGGTGACTGGCTTCTTTCACTTGCAATAATGTCCTTAAGTGTATCTTTTTGTAGCAGGCATCAGGATTTTAAAGACTGAATAGTATTCCATTCTGTATATGTAACGCGTTTTATCTATTAACCTGTTGATGGACATTTGGGTTGTTTCCACCTCTCGGCTGTGGAGATTCTCTCTTTTAGTTTTAGGGTATCCACGGTGCATCAGTGCTGCCCCAGAAGAGGGCACACGTGCAGACATTTAGGGCCATCTGCCAGTGGAGGCGGTCACTGGATCACCCTTCCTTGGAGATCCTGCAGCTGGAGGGAAGTGTTAGTAGACATTTGGGAAACAAAGCAAGAGACTCAGGAGCCTGGGAAGCAGGTCAGGTGGTGTGCCACCCTGGGAGCGTGCGGAAGAGAGGGTGGGGAGTGAGCAGGGGTGCAGCAGCTGTAGGTGAGTCCAGCAGCCAGTTTGGGAATAATTCCGTGACATCTAATTATTTAGTGGACATCTTCAATGTCCTTATCACCTGACCTAGGATCCTTTCGAAGGCTGGGTGCTGATGTTTGCTTCTACTGCCCTGACTTCTACCATCGTCTATATCCTGATAATTCCTAAATCTGTCTCATCAGCACTAACTGTCTCTTGGGTTCTGGAACCACATTTCCATCAGCTTAGTGGACATATATACCTGTATGTCCACAGATACTCCAGATTCAATATGCCCTAGATAAAACATATATATTAGGTTTGGTGGATTTCATTACAATTTACTCAATTATGGAGGCCAGAATTCTAAGAAGTGCCTTTACCTCCTTTCCCGGGCTCCATCTTACTGATCCTACCTCTAAACCACCTCTAGACCATGTCTGAGTTTTCCTCCATGTCTTGTTTCATAGACACTTTTCCCTTCCTCCACATTGCTGGCTATTTTCCCAAAATACATTCGATCATGTTGTTTGCAGCCTCACGGCTTGTCTTTAGGCCCTTGACGTGGCTCCGCTGACCGCAGGATAAACTTTATGCCCTTTAGTGTGGCTTCTAAGGCCCTTCAGGACCTATCACTCAACAGGTATCACGGTCCATTTTACATCTTTCACCAGATGCTTCACCCATGCTGATCATTTTCCGCATTCTGTAATGTTGGACATGACTTTGTGCCACAGGATCTTTGCATGTGCTATTCTGTGTGAAAGCAGAACGCTTACAATCCTACTCATACTTGAAGAAGCAGGTGTCCCTGCCATTCTCCTGTCACCTTTTTTCTTGGAGGAGGTAGAACTTTGTGCAGAGTCTGGAGTGAAGGCTCCTGAAGGTCTTTACACTGTGCTCCACATCTGAGGGTCTTCACAAAGTCCCTGGGGACCCCAGTGAGCATCTAGGCTTAACAATGCCCCCTGATCTGACCCCGTACAAGCTTCTTTGGTGGAGATGGCGAAAGGAACATATTTGAGTCTACCTTCTATTTTCTAACATTCTAATCTTTGGCATATGAGCCTCATTCATCAAATTGAGATAATATTACCTACTATGTGGGAGTTTTGAACCATACATGGATAGATATTTGAGAACTTAAGCTCTGAGTGCTATAACTATTGGTTATCATTAATATATACTTCACTCTTTTACGCTTCCCTTTTTATATTTCTCTGCTTCCTCCCTTTCCTCTTTCTTCATTTTCTATGTCTTTTCCTTTCCTGTATTTTCCATATATGTCTTGTTCTTTCCCTTCAGGCTGACGGTCATACTGAAAAGCAACGTTAGCCCCACTGGGTGCTGCTTAGACTTGACCTCTGCACTTGCACACCGTGCCACCAAACCACCCATGATCGTGACCATCCTTCCGTTTCCCCCATTTGTTCAAACTTCTCTTCTGGGAGTTAACACCTCCTACTGGCCGGGGGACGAGTTCTCCAACTTACACATTTTCTTTGTTGTTGAACTTTTATTTTATTGTTTATTTATTTCATTTTTTTAAATGGAATTTATTGGGGTGACATTGGTCAATAAAATCACGTAGGTGTCAGGGGAGCACTTCTATAATATATCATCTGTATGTAGTATTGTGTGTTCACCTCCCTTCCACCCCCCATTGTTGGACTTTAAAAAAAAGACTTTCTGTGCGACAGTGTCAACTGATTAACCTTTAGGCCTGCAAAAAAAGTCGGGGGAGGACATCAAAGCAGTAATATTTTTCAGCAGTTTTTCACTGAAGGGCGCATCAATCATAGAAATGTCTTTGACTCCTGTTTGGTTACCGCACCAACAATTGGGTACAACTCTCTGAGTCAGAGGGAGTTAATGGTTTCTTGGGGTAATAAAGCTGTCAGGAGGAGGGAGACTTTCATCTCACACCGTGAAAAATGTGAAGGCATTGGATGGTGGTGCAAGGACACTGAGGGGATGGCAACATCTGGAGAGTCTAGAGACCAGAGCAGTCTGGGGATTTATGGCCTGAGAGAAATGCATCAGGCCAGGAGCCTGGAAGCCTGGGTTCTATTCTCACCCTCGTTGCCCACTTCCAGAGCGACCTTGGGTGTGTGACCTTTCTTTGCTTCTTTGCTTCACTTGATAGATAAGGATCATAATACTACTTGTATTTATCAATTTGTTACCATAAGAGAGCTTTTATTTTTCTCTCTTTTGGTAAATGAACAAGGGCCACTCTCTCTCTTTCTATCTCTCTATATAAATTACACATATAAATTACAATTTCATTGGAAAGAACTTTAATTTATTTTATTAAGAATTCATCAGACCTGGGATGCCAAGAAGTTTAATAGGAAGGCCATGCCCATTTTAAGGAGGAAGCAGTTGCAGCTCAGAGAAATTGACATTGGCCGAATCAGAATTTTAAGTTGCTATTAATCATACTAGCTTTCTCCTATTTAATCACAGACCCACAAGACCAAAGAGTAACTTTGAAAATAAAATCAGAGGATCTTGAAAATGCACCTCTCTGTTTTAATTATTGGCAAGTGGGTTATATTTAGGGTGGAATAGAAGTGAAGTGTGCACAGCCCAGCTGGGAGCATCACGCAGCAAAGTGGAGCAGGGACAGGGCGAGGGCTCAGCTCAGGCCCCTCCGTTTCCAGGCAGGCTCCCAAGGCACCATGACATCCTCTAATTTACCGAGGGGCAATGATGTCACCTACCTTGGTACTCATATGCCTTATCACTCCCATTTTTCAATTATATTCTAGTTTTTGAGATTGATTTTTCGTTGTAATTTGACTTTTAAGAGATGAATATTCCTGTGGTTACAAGTTCATTCATTCATTCCACAGGTATTACAAAGTGCCCATGAGGTGTCAGTGACGATGCTGGCCTGAGAGACAGTCCTGGGCCCATTAGACGTGTCTCCTGCCTTCACAGACCTTGGGAATGACTGGGGAGAGAGACAGCCAAACGTTGCCATGCCAACATCTGATTGCAGTGGTGGTCAGTGTGAAGGAGAGAAAGCGCCCAGAGCTGTTAATGGAAGTAGCGGCTGTGCTGCCAAAGGTTTAGCAGGTGCTGTTACTACAGCTCCCGAGTCTCCTTTCCATCCTCCTTGAGGCCGCTCCCTCGGCCCTACGGATACCCCTTCCTCACTGGGGTGTGCATTTCATTTTTTATTTTAAATTGTGGTAAAACACACATGACAAAATTGATCATGTTAATCATTTTTAGGTGTACGGTTGGGCAGTGTTAAGTACCTTCGCATTGCTGGGCAGCTAACGCCTCGGGCCATTTCCAGAGCTCTTCTTTTCTTGCGGAAGTGAAACTCTAAACAACTCCCCCCTCCCCCCACCCCAGGCCTCATCCCTGGTAACCGCCATCCTATTTTCAGTCTCCATAAATCTGACTCCAACGAGTCCCATGTACAAGTGGGATAACACAGTATTTGTCCTTTTTGTGACTGGCTTATTTCACTCAGCATGATGTCCTCAAGTTTCATCCACACGTGTTAGCACTTCCTTCCTTTTGGAGGCTTATTCCATTGTGTGTGTACCACATTGTTTATTTACTTATCAGTTGATGGACACTTGGGTTGCTTCCGCTTTTTTGGCTGTTGTAAATAATGCTGCTGTGAACGTGAGTGTACAAATAGCTATTAGGGACTCTGCCTTCAATTCTTTTGAGTAAATTGCTGGATCACGTGGCAATTCCATGTGTTGTTTTTTTGAGGAATGTGTGTGTGTTTTGTACTTTGTTTCCGGTCCGACTATAGGCACGCTGTCTCTTGTCAGTAACACATGGTGGCCAGCGCAAAGCACATCTGATCCACATTTGTTTCTTATTTTTGCCCTTCACTCAGGAGGATTGTGCCAAGACTGTGATGTGCTTCGCTTTCCTTTCCTAAAGCACCCAGAACTTGGCTACGACCCCCTAAGGCAATCTCTTTAACTGAGGCATACACACATTTTCTTTTCTGGTTCTCGATTCATTGACGCATAATATCTAATTACGGCAGATAAGTGAGTAGCAGATAATCAGTGATAACATCAAGGGAGTACAATGGCTCCCCCTTATCTGTGGTTTTGCTGTCTGAGATTCCAGTTACCTGTGGCCATCCATGGTCTGAAAATATCACATGTACAATACCAGAACTAAACAGTTAGACGTTTTAAATCACGCGTTGTTCTGAGTAGTGTGCTGAAATCACAGGACCTGGGACGCGACTCTTCCCTTATTCCAGCGTTTCCATGCTGTGTCTGCTTTGCGCCCCTTAGCCACTTGGCCTTCCGGATTATCAGCTCTACTGCGGTGGTATCACAGCGCTGACCTCCAGGGGACCCTTACAGTGGCCTAACAGTAGTCACAGTGCCTACGCTGTTCCCCTCCCTTCATCTCCTCACACAGGCATTTTGTCCTCACAGCATCACTAGAAGAAGAAGGGTGAGTACAGAATAGCAGGTCTTCCTATATCGTTGTTTCACTCAATGTCGTTTGTTATAACACTGATGAGAAAAGCAAATTCGATTTCCAGCTGGGACCATAGTCTACCTTCAGTCTGCACATTCTCCCCGTGTCTGTGTCGGTTTTCTCTGGGTCCTCCGGTTTCCTCCCTCGTTCCAAGGATGTGCATGTGAGGTGAATGGTGTGTCTCCATAGTCCCATCTGAGTGAGTGTGGGTGGGGCTGGCCCTGTGATGGAAGGGCATCCTGTCCAGGGTGGGTCCCGCCTTGGTCCCAGGCTGCCAGGAGAGGCTCTGGTGACCGTGACCCTGAACTGGAATAAGCAGGTTGGAAAATAATTATGTTGTTTGATTAATTTTCCCTATATGTTTATATAGATCACATTTATTTCAATGTTTAATAGCAGAAATGTTTTGGGTTTTTATTTAGAAGTTTGGTGATGATTTTGTGACCAAAAATATGCTGTAGGAACTTAACTCTTATTTATTATCGTTTAGCCTAAGGTAAAATTGGTTTCATCAAATGTCGTTTTGTTTAAAGAACCTATGGAGGATGTTAAGTAAGGACTTACTATACAGTACAATAAGATATTTTGAGAGAGAAAGAGAAAGAGAGGTCACACTCAACTTTTATTACAGTATGTTATTATGATTATTCTATTTTATTTTTAGCATTGTTATGAGTCTCTTACTGTTTCTGATTTATAAATTACACTTTGTCACAGGTGTGTGTGTATAGGAAAAACATCCTGTACACAGGGTTTGGTACCAAATGCAGTTTCAGGCATCCACAGGGGGTCTTGGGTCTTGGAATGTATCCCGCGTGGAAAAGGAGGGGGCTCTACTGCAAAAGATCTTTGTTTGAAGGTGAATGCAGAAATTATAGGTAAGGAAATCAATGCCATCAACCTCAGAAGCCCTTGAAATGCCCATAACTCCTCCCTCACAGTTTTTACAAGCTTCCCTTGCTCTCCAATCTGCCTTTAATTTGTTCTTCTTTTCCGCAAATGTCAGCAGTGAAGATAATGAAAAAAGCAGTTTCTTATTCAACTCTATAGTTTTTCTGTGCTGTTTCATTACAAGTTTTGAAATATGTTGTTTTCTACTGTTTTTCATTGCAAATGTGCAGAATTTCAATTACGTTAAGATCCCTGGCAACCCTGGAATTTATTATAGAACAAATAGGCCTTTTGAGGCCTAACTTAAGAACTTAACCACAGTTGATAACATTTGTTTCCCTCTATGGTGAAATCTTTCTTGAGGCTTGAATTCTAAGCAATATGCTTATAAATATTTAGAATATGATTCTTTTGCAAGTAAGACCATCCAGATTATTAAGCTCTCTTTTGTATTAGACTGTTTGTATCCAATCATTTCTTCTGAAGTGCCCATTGTAATGCCTCACACACAGGAGGCATTTCCTGGATGTTAGTGGAGAGTCTGAAAGAGGACTTTCCTCCTCTCTCCGGGTAATTCAGGTTTGGTGTGACACAGCTTCTTTTGTCTTTGACAGTGTAGCTGAAATCAATTTGTTTGCTTTGTCCTTTGCTAAGCTAGAAGCAGCTGATTTTAAATGTAATTAAGTTTTTAAAAATTATAAAATGTCAACCGTACAGAGAAGCACAGAGAATTATACACCATATACCCATCGTTTACACTTAACAGATAATAACACTTTGCAGTATTAGTTCAGATAGCTTTTCCTTTAACAACTAACATGGGGCAGTTAAACTCTCTCTACACGGACCCCCGGCCATGTGTCTTCTTCTTTCCTTCACCAGAGGTAACCAACATCTTTCAGTTGGCTCATTTTATTCTTATCCACACTTTAATATTTTACTACATATATATGATGCCATAAATAATATAGATATTGTTCCATGCATTAAAGCAGATAACAATAAAATACCGTATGTATCCTTTGCCATTTGCTATTTTTACTTAACATGAATTTTGAAATCTATTGTGTGCACATATATCCATTTGGTTCATATATACTAATTGTCATATGCAATTCCGTAATGTGAGTAAGCCCTAGTTTATTTTTCCATTCCCTCTTGATGGACAGGGTTTCCCAGGAAGCAGAACATAAGACCAGAGCTTCTTAAGGAGTGTGGTCCCAGGAAGGCAGGCGTAAAGGAAAAGTTCAGTGAGTCAGAAAAGGAGGGGGTGCTGATGTGTGGATTCTGCCTGCTGCCTGTTGCCCACGGCTGCCAATTGCTTGATTTTGCGGGACTATTTGATGCCTAGTAATCTTGTGGGATACTTCATACTTTATGAACTATTATGTCTCAGGACAGTTCTAGGAAAGGAAGAAGAATTTAATCACCCTGTCTGCCCTTTAGCAAAGATTTGGAGTTGTCAGATTTAGGAAATAAAAATATAGGATACCAGTTAAACTTGAATTTCAGATAAGCAACAAATAATTTTTTTAGTATAAGTATTAGCCATGCAAGATTTAGCTCACACTTATGCTAAAAGGTTATTTGTTGTTTATCTGAAATTTAAATTTAACTGGTATCCTATATTTCATCTGGTGAACACAGCTTTCCCAGGTGTTAACAGTACCCTGCACTTCCAGAGAAAGTCTGTGGGGAAGCTGCTGGGTCCCTAGCGTAACACCTTGCACTTCGGAGAATGACAGGTCTGAAGTTGGAAATCAGCTTACAGGCCACTTAGGAAAGTAGTTCTCAATCATTTTTTCACTCCCACTTTTCTGAGGCTCATAACACACTCCTATTCATAATAATGGCTAGTAATAATTAATGGTATTTAAACTGGGGCATTGGTCAGCCTCAAATGAGAATTTGGTGGTGGTGTGTGTGTTTGTGTGTGTGCGTGCGTGCGTGTGTGTGTGTGTGTGTGTGTGAGAGAGAGAGAGGTGGTAGGGCAGAGTTTGGAGGCACACATACTTTTGAAACATGTTTTGAAAAATTCCAGTTGATTCCAATACAGCCCCTCATCCCCTCATCCAATCACTGATCAGCTTCAGGGATGATGGAAGGCTTTCCAAGGAAGTGCGGTTTGAGCTAAATTTGGGGTCTTGACCGGAATTAACTACATGAAGAAAAGTGGGACTGGGGAAAACATTTCAAACTTGGGAACCAGCTTTTTCCGAGGCCTCTGCGTGGGAGGGAGCATGGCATGTGGAGGAAAACCCACGACTGAAAGACAAGCTGAGAGAAAGAAGGGGAAGAACAATGGGAAACGTGGCTGGAGAGACAGGCGCGGTCCCCTTCCATCCTGCAGGGCTCGGTATGCCACGTTAACGGTTTTGGACTCGATCCTAATAACAACAGAAAGCTGTAAAATGATCTGAATAAAGAGAGACATGAATTAGCCTCATTTTTATAAGAGCAACATTAGGCTCCAGTGTGCAGGGCCAGTCTGGGGGGTTATCATTTAGACAGTGAATGTCTAGCTGGGACATGGTGTTTGATCGGGCTAAGAAATGGCAGTGCAGATTCAGAGAGGTAGATGGATGCAAAAAATCGTCAGTGAGCAAAATTGACAGGACTTAGTGCTTTGGAAGTAAAGGAGAGGTATTAATAAAGGATTAATAAAGTCTCAGATCTCTGGCTTGCACAGTTTGATGGTTAATGGTGGCCATCATTGAGATAAGGAACCTTGAAGTAAGACGGGGGTGGAATTAGCGCGGACCTGATTATTATGAAGTGCTTTTGACACATCTGAATGAGAACGTTAAAGGCCATTGGCTGCCTGGGTGTGAGGTTTGGCGGAATGACTTGGGCCGGAGTTGGATGTTAGTAATACGCGCCCTGGGCATGAACGAGGATGCCAAAGTGTGGTAAGGAGAGTTCAGGCAACAAGCACTTCTGAATAGTAACTAGTTAACCTGATGAGGTGATTCTTGAGCAAATCTCTTGAAAGAAGAGACTGCTTTCCACTCTCCAAGGCAACTAAAGGGATAACTTTAATGGAAAAAATTCAATTTGTGTAACAAGCCTGGGGGAGAGTATATGTGAGCAGGCAGGGCTTGCGGTGTCTCATAAGCCACACAGGGCTGGAAGCTGCTTTCTGGTCGGTTCTACACGTGTAAGAGCTTTCTGTTCACATATAATGCATACTAGACAGATGGTAAGCAGAGAGACAATGAAGACATTTAAATTCATGAATTTGTGAGACCCAAGGAGTCTTTCTGTTCTCTGGTCTGTGTGTGTGTTCAGAAAGAGGCATGTAAGGGAAAAATAGGGGAATATTGGACATTTTTTAAATAAAGAAATTCCTAGAGGGTCCCCTGGCATCAACACTGATTCCGCACCATCCCCTACACCTTCTGTGTCTTCCACACCCTCAAACAGCAAGCCCTAAATAATGGTGCTGACATTACTGAGTGTCCTACATACATGTATCAGATACATGGAACCTCTATGGGACACGTATGATGTAGATATCACTACCCCATTTCACAAGTAAAAGAGGGAGGCTCAGAGAGGGTAAGAAATTTGGGTAATGTCAGTGAGCTGGTAAGTGATATCCTGGTGATTTGAAGAGAAGTCTGACTGTCAACCAGTGCCATCTCCTCCTCACTGTACTGCTCTCAGTGTTCAGTATGAAGCCAGCCCAAAATTTGAATAAGACTGGACCCTGAAACAAAGGTTCCATTCTGTCCTCTAGAACCCACTTTGTAGTGTAGGGAAGTGGACTCTGATGTTTTGCAAACCGCCTGGGGTAGAAAGTGTTGTTAGGAACTAGCCTTTCTTTAACTAGAAAATCTGGTCCGGTAGAACTTCATTCCTCATATACTCCTGGTAATTGCTGTTTTACTGTGCCCCAGGGAAAAGTGAGGGAATTGCTCCGGGGAAAGAGAATGAGCAATGCTAAGTCTGAGCCATCCCAAGTCTGAGGATAAATTGTGTGGTTAATATTGGGGCGCTCTCTTTGTGCTTGAAGTTCAAATTGACTTTAAGTTCAAATCAAATGCCTCACACAAGTTCTTCACATCAGACGAACAGTGTTGGGAAAAAACACTAAGCATCCTGCGACTTTCAAGCTGCATCTTGGAAGCTCTTCTTGGTCCAGTGGGGCTAGTCTGCTTTCTTTTATTTTCCTGATGTGTTTTGGGGTTATTTATTTTACTCTGCATTTAGACGTGAGAAATCCTTATATAATTAGGACCTCATTGTTTTAGCTGCCTTCTTTTATTTTTTTAAATCTTCACCTGAGGACATATTTATTGATTTTAGAGAGAGATGAAGGGAGAGAGAAAGAGAGAGAAACATTGATATGAAGAAAAACATTGATTGGTTGCTTGCCCGTATGCACAGCCTGACTGGGGATTGAACCCGAAACTTAAGCATGTGCCCTGGTCAGGGATTGAACCTGCAACCTCTTGGTGTATGGGACAATACTCCAACCTACTCAGCCACCTGGCCAGGGCTGAATAGCCTTCTTTTTATGAAGGGAAAGAAAGAGGTAAAAAAAGTCCAAAGACTGCTGAGCCACTGTTTAACTACACATGTCTTTTGTGCTCTCTTGGTTATTTTTAAATAGGGTTCTCGGTGGAGAATGAGCAGTGAGATTGGACACTGTGCCCTTGACATTCCCTGGGGGGCCACTGCAGAGCAGCTGAGACGCCCGGGGTCTTGGAAGTCACCACATTTGGAGACCCTTTCTATTTTGTCGCGGTTGCTGTTTCAGGCGTATTTGCATGGCTTGTTGGAGCGTTTATATGACGGCTGCTCTATGACCCTCGTCAGGCCATTGTAACAGCTGTGCCATCTTGGTCATCGGCCCATTGGCATCTCTGTTAGTGTCCTAGAACTACTGCAATAAATTATCACAAACTTGGTGGCTTAAGACAACAGAAATTTATTCTCTAATCGTTTTGGAGGTCAGAAGTCTAAAATGAAGCTGTTGGCAGGGCCCCTTGGAGGCCCCAGGGGAGAAGCTTGCCCTGCCTCTTCCAGGCATTTCGAGGCTTGTTGCTGCGTAACTGCAGACTCCCCCTCTGTTTCCGCAAGGCCGGCTACTCCTCTGCGCTCACGTGCTCTCTCCTGTGCACACATATGATTGGATTTAGGGCCCATCTGGGTAATGCGGGATGGTCTTATCTCAAGATCTTTAATGTAGTTACATTTGCAAAGACCTATTTTCCCACTAAGGTAGCATTCACAGGATTAACTTATTTGGAAAATAAGGTATTAGGGTGTGGATATATCTTTTTGGATATATGTTATTTTTTTAAACTATTTTTATTGAGCTATCATCAACATACAAAAAAGCTGTGCATATTAGTGCGAACAGTAGTGTGTGTGCATATACATGTGTTTTTCTGAAAGAGTTTAGGAAACACTGGTATTAAGTCTTTAAATATTTGGTAGAATTTACCTGTGAAGCCAGCTAGTCCCAGACTTTTCCTTGTTGGGAGGTTTTGATTACTGATTCAGTCTCCTTATTTGTCATTCACCTGTTCAAACTTTCTATTTCTTCTTAATTCAGTCTTGGCGAGTTGTATGTTTCTAGGAATTTATCCATTTCTTCTAGGTTATCTAATTTGTGGATGTATAATTGCTCATAATAGTCCCTTATGATCTTATGATCTTTTTAAATTTCTGTGGCATGAATTGTAATGTCCCTTCTTTCATTTCATTTTATTTATTGAGTTGGCTTTCTTTTTCCTTAGTTTAGCTAAGGGTTTATTTTATTTTTTCTAAAAAAACAACTCTCCAGCTCTTAGTTTTGTTATTTTTTCTACTGTTTCCTGTTTTCTATTTCATTTATTTCTGCTCTAATCTTTATTATTTTTTCTTCCTTCTGCTAACTTTGGGCTTAGTTTATTCTTTTTCTAATTTCTTGAGGTATAAATTTAGGTTGTTTATTTGATTTTTTTTAAATGTAGGCATTTATCTCTACAAACTTCCATCTTAGTACTGCTTTTGCTGAGTTCCTAAGTTTTGATATGTTGTATTTTTGTTTTCATTTGCTTCAAGGTATTTTTAAAATTCCCTTTTGATTTCTTCTTTGATCCAATGTTTGTTCAAGAGTGTGTTATTTAATATGCATGTATTTGTGAATTTTTCCATTTTTCTTATGTGGTTGATTTCTCTTTTCATTTCATTGTGGTCAGAAAAAATACTTGGGATGACTTCAGACTTTTGAAATTTGTTAAGACTTGTTTTGGGACCAGCATGGGGCCTGTCCTGTGTCGTGCTCCACGTGTGCTTGAGTGGAGCATGTGTTCCGGTGGGGCCCACGCACTCGGTCGTCGAGGTCTGAGAGCTGGTGGCTGTGAGTCCCCTGCCCTTGCCTTTGTTCGTAGGTGCTCCCAGATGGTCCAGCCATGCTGGTTCCCTCAGAGTCCTGGGTTGGAGAGACTGAAGGGGAACCCTTGGGCAGTGTCCCAAAAGGCTGAGGAAGCTGGATCCTCACTTCACCCTCCCCCTGACCCTGTGGGAAAAATTGTAGGCCAAGGAGGTCTTTCTCGACACTGAGCTGTGCTGGGCTTGGGGAGGAATGATGTGGGTGAAGTGAAACTGTTCTTTTTACTCTTTTCAACACAAATATTCTTGGATTTTGTGCTTTACGTGTGCTAGAACTTCTCAGTTGGACTCTGGCGCCCTCATAAATGTTTGTTCATCTATGGATGGTTGTTAGATCGGTGTTTCTATGGGAGAATGCACTGGGGCTTCCTCTTCCGCCATCTTGCTCTGAAAACAGTAACTGCTGAGTTTTTTTTTTTATCTAAGTTGAGATCTTCCTGGTTTTTGGTATGATAAGTGATTTTCCTTTTAAACCTGGGTATTTTGGGTATTATGTTGCGAGACTTTGGATCTTGGTTAGATCTTCTGTTGCAGGAGTTGTTTGTTTTTTTGTTTTGTTTTATTTTGTTTTGTTGACACTGCCCTGGCAGGGAAGAAAAACACTGCCTTGCTACTGTGTTACTGCCAGGCGTGCTCACAGGTCCAGACTCCCCACTGGCCTTTCTTGGCACCGAGAGTGAGAGGCTCCTTTTTCCTGCTGTCTGGGCTGGGAGTTCAGGGTCTCAGCAGACCCACCACCTCCGTCCTGGCTGGGAGGAGCAGAGGTGCCTTTGTAACAGGGTGCAGCCAAGAGGGGGGCCCCAAAAAGGGAGTTGGAATGGGGCCCAGAACTCACGGTGTCCAGGAAATATTAGAGGGACATATAAGATGTCCTCACCCCCTCCCCCACAAGTATGAGTTGGGGGAAGGGACACATGGAGCAGGGCCATTGAGTTGTTTTGCATAGCAATGGTTTTGCAGATAACCTCCAGAATGGTCATTTAACATATCTATAACCTTTAACTGGTTTCATAGATATGTTAAACAGCTGTGGCCATGCTCTGAGCCAGGGGGTATGGAAAGGACTTCCCCAAGGACGTGACTGGGGAGGAACCCTAAGTTAAAGCACCTGTGTGGGAGCTTGGAGAAGATTGGCTCCAGAAAATGGGACACACCTGCCCAGATTCATGATGGCATCCCAATAACCTTGGAAATATACGGGAATGCTGGCAGGTGTAACCGATTGTAGGAGGAGTAGGAAATAGGGCTGCAGAGGAGGTTTGGCGCCAGTATTTAAAACAGAGACGTGGCAGCCATTAGAGAGATTCATGCGGTTTCACCAGGGAGCAGGACCCGCAGCTCCATGAAGAGAGATCCATGCGGTTTCACCAGAGAGCAGGACCCGCAGCTCCATGAGGGAAAATCACCATGTGGCTTTAGCAGAGAATTGCCACTAGGCTTTGCCCGAGTGGAGACCCTCTCGCAGCTTTGCCAGAGGGAGAGATTCCACGTGGTTTCACCAGAGTGCAGACCCCTGCAGCTTTGGTGAAGAGGGAGAGCC
>PVKU01002147.1:0-36781 GCA_004027475.1 Anoura caudifer | reverse complement strand
CGAGTGGGGACCCCTTCCCCACAGCTTTGGTGGAAGAAGGACCACACGGCTTTGGGGTGCTCCCTTTGGCTGTGTGGCCTGGGAGCAAGAGAGACTATCTGAAAGAAGGGTGAAAGAACTCTTGCCAGTAGGCCATGAGAAGGTGCCACATGGCTTTGGATTAATTAGAGATCCTGCCTGGATGACGACACAGCTGACGGTGTCAAGAGCCTGGATCCCGGACGTGTGCTTCTCTTCCTTGCAATTACGGTACCCTGGCTTTGGTGAAGAGGGAGATAGGAAGCACTGTGGGCGTCTGTGGGTATCCTAAAGGACTTTGATATTTTAATGAAGTTAAGTTGCTACTTTAACTCTGTATAGTATTAAATAAACACTTCCTTTCCTTTTCACAAATCTCTGGCTTTGAGAGACATCTTTCCATAAGGCGGCGGACAATAACGGACCTTTTCTGTTGCTCGGTAACAGTTTTTGGGGGCTTGTCCGGGATCTTAATTGCCCGTGGAAGACTGACCCCTCAGGTTCGAGAAAGTGAGACTTTGGAAGTGTTTTGCCAGTCTCGAGAACCTTCTGTTTGCTCTGTAACACCTTGTGACCGCTCTCCACATGGCCTCCAATGTCATCGCGAGGGAACAACTCCCTGTAGCTGGCTGACTCTCCAGTAGGCCTCCTGTGACCCCACACAACAAGGGGGGCCTTGTTTTCCTCAGGTGGAGGTAAGTGGAGGCTCCCCACTCAGCCTCTGCTGGAAGCTTTGCCTGTGGTATTAATGAGTAGAACAGTTATTGTCTGAAAGTTTCTGTTTTGCTGGCTGCGCCTTTCCTGGTACTTTGCTTATAGAGAGAGTGAGCTTTTTTCTGTTTTTTTGTTTTTTTCCCCCCTTCTGTACTTAGTTTTTCTGGGTTGCTGGGGTCTCCACCACTACCTATTGGAATACATGTGGCAAAAAGAAAACCCAGGAAACTCACCTCTGCTCCCCAGACAACCAGCCTTCTTCTCTCCATCTTTCGGTCTTCTTATGTCTGTTTTATGTATAATGTCCAGTGTTTTCAGCTGCACGCAATGGGAGGAATAAGGAAAAGACGTTTACTACATATTTTTGAAGGTGCAGGTCTCTCTATTGGTGTTAGTATGATGCAAAGAGTGTTTACTTTTCTGGAGTAATTTTTTTTTTTTTTTTGCTGTCATATGTCCCTTCTAAAAATAATATAAACATTAATCCACTTTTTTAGTATTTTCATAGTTTCACCTTTTATATTTAAATCCTTAAGCAAGTGTTTATCAAAATATGGCCTATCCATCTCAGTTTCTGGGTCCCACGTAAGAACTACAGAATCGGAATCTCTGGGAATCTCCCTTCACACCAAACTCTCCCCCTGATTAAACATGCCAGAGCTTGAGATCTACAGTTTTATCCACTCAAAAAAAATTAATGTGAGTTGTAAGGCAGGAATCTCACCATTCCCCCCCCCCCCAATGATTAGTTAATTGTCTTAAAACCATTTATTAAATTGTTCTCTTCTGCACTGATTTAAAATGCCACCACGATAAAATATTAAATTTATATATAAATATAAATATTTGGGTTTGTTTCCAGATGTTCCATTCTGCTTCATTGATCTGTCTGACCATCCTGGCGCCAGTAACTTATTTTTTTAATTGCTATAACTCTAGTCTGTGTAGACATCTGAATGTTGCTTTGCGCCCGTCTCTAAAAGCCTGCTAGGAAACCATTTGCCAGGAGAAAATTAGATGACTCATATGTGGAGATGCTTTGTAGATTGCAAAGATCTCTGGCTTCTCCACTCACCCCTGACACCAGCACTTCCTAAAACACTGATCTCATCCTGTCCCTTCCTGGCTCCAGAATCTTACTCATAAGGCAGAACAAATCACCCTGGCATTCAAGGCCCTTCCTCTGCAACCTGATCTCCATGCACCTTTTCAGAATGACCTCCTACTTGCTTTCAATAAAATCCTCTTCTCTTAAAAAAAATTGATGTACTCTCCGTTTCCAGACTTGTCTGACACATTTCTTGCATCGGGTCTTGTCGTTCTCCTCACTTTGAAGTGTGTCCTTTAAGGCCAAACGCCTTCCAGAAATCTTTTTATCTGAATTTGTAGCTTATCTGACCTCTCTTCGATCTCATGCCACTCACTTTACACTTAACATATATTGACCTCTGACAGCTCTCATAAAGTGAAATTACTTAGTTATTCATGTTTTCTGGAGTGTATAGATCCTCTCACCCAGTGACACTGTCATTTCCTTACAGTCTGAGGCTTTGCCTTCTTCTGTGTATGCCTCTGCGTTCCCCTAGCAAAGTGTGATGCACACAGTAGGCATCCACTCGTACATATTTACTGGCCAAATAAAGCAGCTCAATAAAAGTCTGTAATTGATTTGTTCAAACCCAGGCAGAGGATTAGTCTCCTTGTGTCCTCTATTTTCAGGTATGTGTTCAACTTAGAGCCAAGTCACAGGTAAACCCTGTGATCTATTACTACACTGGTTCTGGAAATACTGTCTACCAGAGCTCTCTAGCTAATTCCCCTCCTCCCTGGTACTGAATATCCTCTTGCGGTCTCTGTAGGTTAGGGATTTGGGAAGTGCATGGCTGGGTGCTTCTGATTTGGAGTATCCCAGGTGGTTGTTGTCAGGCAGGGGTACAGCTGGAAAAGCAGGAACCTAGACTACCTGTGAGCTGGCAGGGTATCTGTCTCTTCAGGTAGTCTCTCTGGCTGGACTCGCCTGAGTTTTCCACAGTATGGTGGCCTCAGGGTGGAGGGACGTTTTTACAGTTCCAGTGTGGTTTCAGCAAAAGAAGTGGAAGTGGCAGCACGTTTTGTAACTTAGCTTTGGAAGTCACACAGCTTCACTAACATAGCACTATGTTAGTTGACCAGTCATTAAAGTTGGCCGGAATTTGAGGGGAAAAGACATAGATCTCACTTCTCAATGGCAAGAGTGTCAAAAGATTTGCAGACCATTTAAAAAAAAAAAAAAACCCACCACATTATTTTTGTAAAGTAAATGTATATATTTCTGTTTTTATTAATTTCTACCTTAAAAAAAAAAATCTGAAGCCCTGGTTAGTATGACTCCATTGGTTGGAGCCTTATCTATAATTGAAAGGTTGTGGGTTTGGTTCCCGTTCAGGGCACATACCTAGATTGTGGGTTTGATCCCTGGTCCAGATGTGGTCTTTGATGTGGGTCCCCAGTCCAGGTGCATACAAGAGGCGACACCTCGATGCTTCTCTCTAGCACCTCTTTTTTTCCTCTCTCCCTAAAAGCAATGGAAACAAATCCTTGGGCGAGTATAAAAACAAACACACACAGGTTCTGTGTAATTGATCAATTATAAAACAAAAGAAACAATGAAAAATCAGACTTCAATAAAAAAACATGAACAAAAGGATGAGAGACACAGATATACCACACACTTGGACTGATTCAAGTTTCTTCCATATTCACTTCTGGGCAGTGAAGATAAAACATGAAGGACCTTGGTGTTTGTAGCTCTACCTGCTTAGTAAAAACCTTATTGACTGGGTCCTTTCACCAGAGCTGTTGGAAAACCGAACAGTCAGTGCCTGGCTTTGGTTGCCTGAGGGAGAAATGCTCTTTTAAGTGCACACTTGTGATGTCATTGGTCTGTGAAGACAGAGAGATAAATACTGATACCAGCTTTCAACTCCTTTCCGCAGGGAACTAAGATGTGATGCGGGTATATTGCTTTCTGAAGCAGGACCCAGCCACCAGAATTTTTTTAAAAAAGATTTTATTTTTTAATTTATTTATTAGAGAGAGTGGAAATGGGGAGAAAGGATTCATGCATGAGACAAGTGTTGATGGGTTGCCTCTTGCACACCCCCAGTCGGGGACCTGGCCTGCAACTCAGGCATGTGCCCTGACTGGGAATTGAACTGCCAACCTTTCAGTTTGCAGAAGCAATGCCCAATCTGCTGAGCCACACTGGTCAGGGTGTATGTTGTTATTTCAACAAATGAAATGATAAATGTAAAAGAATTTTATGTGGCAAAATACTATAAGAAATCAAGTTCTAGCTTAATGGAAAAGTATAATTGGAAAACCTTCTAGAAAAGGAAAAGCTTAGGGGTCCTTATTTAACATCTGAGGAAACCAAGACTCCGATAAACATTTAACTTGTTTAAGTTAATTTAAAAAAAATGAAGTCATGAAGTCTTTGTTTACCACTTTGACAGAACAGGGATTAGAAATAGCTCATAATTCTCAGTTCAGCCCTTATCCTTCTACCTCCCGATCATGTGGCTGAATGTGCTGAGACTCTTCAACGTAGTGGAGGGAAATACTTCCTCTACCCTTCTAGGTCCTTTTGGCTGTCCTAATAATTAAATTGGCATAAGGCAGATTCACGTGAGAAAAATGAATCTAATTTTGTACGTAGGGGATCCTCGCCTACACACGAGAGGCTCCAAGGCAGTGAGGCAGTTGGGGCTCATATGCCATCTTGAGCCAAGGAGAAGGGGCAGGGATCTGGAGCTCCAGAGGGAAGGAAGAGAATTCACAGGAAAATGGAAAGAGCAAATGTTTGGTAAATAAATGTTTGCCACACCATGCAGAGGCAATGGGACACTGAGAGGACTTGGAAGGAACAGGCCCTGCTAAGCTTCCCCCAGCCCACCACACCAACCCCATACTCTTGGTGGTTATCTCTGGTGATAGGTCTCCTCTTGCACCACGACCTCAATCTAAATTCTTTTTGGCCGTTAAGAGGGAGATAAAAGCCCTTCCTGAGTCTTTTAGGCCTTAATTGTCTTTAGCTCAAAACAATCCACATGCCAAAGTGGCACATTTTGGGGGACCCCATTCTGTTCCCCTTCAACAATTATGTTAGAAAATAACCAGCTGGTTTTCTTTTTTATAATTCAGAGTTTTTTGCCTTTGGCACTATGGACATTTTGGGCTGGGTAATTCTTTGTCCTAGGGGGGTGTCCCGTTCGTTCCCGAATGGGTAGCAGCTCCCTGGCCTCTACCCGCTAGGTGCCTGTAGCACCTTCAATCCTCACCCGGTTGTGACAGCCAAGAGCGCCTCCAGGCACTGCCAGGTGTCCAGATGACACCCAATGCCGTAATCCATGACACCAACCACTCCAGCTGCATCTTCCTGAGCTGTGTACATAATACTTAAGAATTACCTATTTTCCAAAACAAAGACCAGGACATCGGTCTGATAAAAGCACCCCCCTCCTCATTCATATTTATAAAACACGCTTTAAGTCATAAACTAAACATATAAAACTAAAATAGCACCTTACACAGTTACACGCATTATACAGATCACCTTTACCAAAACAATGATTTAAAACCCAGTTGTTTTGGAAAATCTAGGTCATGTAGTCTATAGGACTTTTCTTGTAAGCCTAACTCATAAATGTTGGCACATTGTTATCTTTGTACCTTACCCCACCCTGGATTTACCTGACTTCACCTTGGATGGACCCAACTGGAGAGGTGGTGTTAAATAGCAGCGTGCTTGTAATACACAAAGTGAAGGAGAGGTGTGGCGAAATGTCTCGTTGATTTGAAACAAGTAGACCAGAAAATAATTCAGTTTAAAAACACCTCCTAATTCGAGTATTATTCAGATTGACTCTCTACACTAATCAAATTGTTTAAGGTATTCATTTCATTTGGTATTGTATCAAAACAGCCAGAGTGGCTGATACATTATTCTTTTCTAGTTGTTTACAACTCCAAGTGTGTGTATTACAAAACCGAATTTGATCTGACAGTTTCCATCTCTCTTTCCCATGTGAATGATAATGTTGATGGAACTACAGAAGCAATATCAACAATGAAATTAAATAATTTCAAGGTTTCTTGCTGAGGAATTCTGAGGCACTACCAGAAAGTGCCCAGGAAGGCAAAGCAGAGTGCACCCAAATGCTTCATAGGAGTCTTGATTGTTGAATTGTGGTTCAAAACCAGTCAAATAACATTTATTTCTCCTTAGCTATTATAAATGGACCTACAAAAACTGCAAATAAATCCTCACGGCTCCCCTATATATATAAATGTGCGCTTAAATTTGTACTTCGTTGCGTTTTTTGAGCTTTCCCACATGTACAAATATCTGCAATATCCCAATATGCTGTTCTGCTCATTTTGAAAAACTGCCTGATGGTTTCCCCTCTGGCATTTTTGAAGAACTGCTAGCTGAAGATGCTAAATAACTCTCAGGTCTGTGCAAGTTAATATTTCTGCCCAGCTCCTAATAAAATACAGCTGAAATCTCAACCGAAAGATGTAATCTATTGTCTGACGTGCACTTGACTGTGATAATGAAATGCTGCCTGCCTCATTCCTAACTGCTGAACTTGAGATCCGTGTGGAATAATTTTAGCAGTCTCATTTCTTCCAATTTTTCCATTGCATGTGAATTAAAAGTTGTTTTGCTCAATGATGTGAGATAAAGACTTGGTATGGTTAAGGTGAATTTGCTGACATAATACACTTAAGAATTTATCATCTTAATAACTTGCTTTCCTGCAGCTTTCTCCTCCCCCTTCCCACCCGCCATGAGATTTGATGCTGAGTGGCTGTCCTGATCTTTCTGTCTCACATCTGGATTTGACTTACTTTTATTTATATCCTCAAGGAGCCCAATTTTCTCCACAGAAGAGTTCTCCTACAGAGTTGCATAGTTACATAAGAATACGGCCCATTAATTTCTCTGTTGATTTTAATTCTCCTGAGTATCAGCTCTTTGGCAAAAGTATAAAACTTCACTGACAGGCTAAGACAAAAAGACAAAGGAGCAACATTTCAGATCAGAAATAATTTATATAAAGAGACAAATCATTGTAAGCAGCACGGATATTTGGTCCTCTACACCGGAATGTTATTAGCCCAGCCACACAAAATAGAATAAACCCAGGCTCCAAAAGAAATTTAATAAGATCGGCTGCACCTTTTGATTAATTTCCTGTGAGACTTTTCTGGAAGGAAGGTGAGTTTGGCGTAGGGAGTTTGGCCACTGCCACTGTTGCCCCGAGCACTGTCTTCATTTCAGGGTTGCAAAGTGAGATGTTTTGGGGAGATAAATCACTGGATCCATTCTGAGTGGCTGTGCATAAAGAGGGGTGCAGACCACAGAGTCTCTCCCCACCTGTAGCTCAAGGCTTGTGGAACCTCCTGGCACTCTGGCCCCCAATGGCTGGTGAAAGCTTGGCCCAGTTAAGGTCAGCACACCCAGCTGAATGCCTCATTCCAGCGTACCACACAGAGTAGGTGTAAAATAAATATCAAACCATCAACCTGGCGCTTAAACTTAAATTGCTTTGTGGAAACTCTTTACGTTGCTGGCTCTGATGCTGTTTTACTGTGTTTGTAGTTTGATTTAAGATTAGGGAGTATTTTAGGCAGAGTCTCATAAGACATCTGCAGCCAAGTGGTCCCTGGCACCCTTCAAGGGGCCACTTCCTCTGTTTCACGTTACTCAGGGCTATGTTAAGGCACCTGGACACTAGGGAGCTTGGGACCTGAGAAAGTGATGGGAGTGTCCTGTGGGATATTGTTCAGTCTGGTCAAGAATTCGCTCTGCTCTTCTAGAGCATGCATTTTCAACAGAGGGGATACAGTCTTTGAGGGGGTGAAATTGCTTTTTGGGGGATTAAAAAACCCTTAGCTATTACAACAGTTTGTGGCCTTCTAAAGCTCAACCCAAACTGGAAAATCTAGCCCTTAGTACTTAATTTCTCTCATTAGGGAGAAATTTAATTTAAAATTTATTAATTAATTTAAATTAATTTTCAATTAAAATCACATTTTCTCCTGGCAGGGAGGGCATTGCTGAGAAACGCCGTCCTATCCTAAACACCTTCTCCATGGTTCTGGAAACCGTGGGTGACAAGCAGCTGTGTATTCTTCCGTTATCTCCCCCTAGGTAAAACTAACATTTTAAAAATACTCCCCACTGTGGCCCTTCTTAAAATGATCCCCTGGGAAAAGAATTGGAAAAGGACCTTACGCAGATGCTAGAGGCCCACAACCAAACGTTGCACCAGGGTGAAGCTCCCTGCCCCCCTTGCCGGCACACGCTGCCCCACCAGGTGGCCCCAAACCTTCCATCTCTGCCATGGCAGCTGTCTCCAAATTGACCGCAGGTCAGGCCTTACTAAAGGCCACAAGTCCTACTATGGGCCAACTGTAAATTTCTTGTTTTTTTTTTCTCCCTTGGAAATGTTCAAACGGTTTCTTCCAGGGAGGATACAGTCTCTGGAGGCAGCTGCCTCTCTCCCTGGCAAGGCAGGCAGGGAGTTACCGCCCTTGACCTTGGAGAAAATGAGCAACCACTGTTCTTCTCTGTTTCTATCAGGTCAGGCAGCTTTTTTAGATCCCACATGTAAATGAGATCATACAGTATTTGTCTTCTCTGTCTGATTTATTTCACTTAGCATAATGCCCTTGAGGTCCATCTGTATTGTTACAAACCGTAGGACTTCCTTCTTTTTATGACTGAACAATATTCCATTGCATGTAAATATATTTTTAAAAAATCCATTCACCCGCTGATGAACAATGAGGCTATTTCCATGTGTTGGCTATTTCCATGTGTGAACAACGCTGCTGCAAACATGGGGGTGCAGATACCTCTTCAAGACAGAAAATAGCAAGGGTTCCTCCAGATAACTGGGTCAAGGACATGCCCAAGCAATTCGTGAAAATGTGACATTAACAGCTATTAAATATATAAAGGAATGCTTCACTCCCAGAGAAATGATAGAAAGGCAAATGGAAGCCACCGTGGCAGAGACAGAGGTGCTTGCCAGCTGTTCCCCGTTCTCCTTGACGTTTTCACTCTTCCCTTGCGAGGCTGGGTCACGTGACCAGTTTCCATTGGACTAGAGCAGACGTGAAAAAGTACCAGTGCGCCTCCTCCAGCCTGCTCTGTCCCCAGCAGCAGTCCTGAAGAATTTGTGTTTTATCTGCTACAGCAGCAAGATGGAGGATTTACGAGAAAAGAGATTAGATTTTATGGTTTTAGGCCATTGAAATTTTGGCAGTAACCTTAGTGTGGTCTAGAAACAGAGAGAGAGCTGGTCGAGTTGGCTTCTGGTTCTGGTGGACTGGGGAAAACGTGGGCAGTGGCGGGAGGGGGGTGGATTCTGTTGGACAGGGAGGCGGGAGCCAGGTCAGGGAAGGCTGTGTGGGTAATGGTGAAGAGTTTGAATTTTAGTTTTCGTGCAACGGAAAGCAGCGTATCAAGTATGTGTTCTCAAGGACCTCAAAATTCTCCCTACTCTTTGAGTCAGAAATATGTAGAATCCATTCTAAAGATTTGAGAAAAAATTCTGAAGTGTAGTCAAAGATTTCTATACAGGGTTTGGCAGAAGTAAGGCCTGTTTAAGTGTGGTTGGAAGGGCAATAATATGGGTGTAATAATTTATAGTTTTAATTTGAACATTTCACGTAAAATGTCATATGGTGTGCTCGAGTATGACATTGTTATGTTACAGAATTATATGCTTATGATTTGATAATAAAAGACTTTGTAATAAAAAAAAGGGTGTTGTTTGTGTCCTACCCTGTATAATATTTTTAAAAATCGTAATAGCAAAAAGTCAAATAAACTTAAGTGTCCAAAAAAGACAAGAATGACTAAAGTACAATATGTTATTACTGAATAGAACTTACCCTTGAAGACTATAAACATAGAAATTCTTACAGTGCATTTCCAACAGCAGCAATACTTTAACAGTACATCATTACTGATGTTGTAGAGGATCTTTAATGAAAGATGGAAAGGGTGACCTGAATAAATGGAAGGAAATACCAAGTTCCTATGTTCAAAGGTTTAATATTGTAAAAGTCCCATTTCTTCTCCTATTCAGTTAGCAATCAATAACATTCCAATAAAATTCCCAGAAAATATTAAATAAACATTACAAACTTGAGTCTAAAGTTCATGTAGAGGAAAAAAATGTGTGAGAAAAACTAAGACTAGTTAAAAAAAAGAACAATGTGGACTACCACATGACTATGGACATCGGCTCAGTGGAGAAAGTAGGAATCCCCAAGACACTCATGTTTATATGAAAACTCAGTGTATGATAAAGATAGAATTTCAAAGCCATAGGAAGGGGTGGGAAACACTGTATAATAAATGGGCCAGGGATAATTGAATATCCATTCACATGAAAATATGGTTAGCTGTGTCCCCCATACAATTCCCAGAAAAATATTCCAGGTGGTTGAAGAAGTTTTAAAACCTTTTAAAGCAACCCACTATTGCCCTGGCTGGTGTAGCTCAGTGGGTTGAGCATAGGATGTGAACCAAAGGGTTGCTGGTTCAATTCTCAGTCAGGTCAGGTTCCCAATGGGAGTCCACTTGAGAGTCAACCACACATTGAAGTTTCTCTCCCTCTCTTTCTCCCTCCTTTTCCCTCTCTCTAAAAAATAAATAAAATCTTTTTTAAAAAGCCCACTATAAAAGCAGTAGAAGAAAATGTATGTGTACAAGGAAACAAGGAGTTCCTCAAAAAATTAGGCAGAGGTTTACAATATGATCCAGACATTCTACTCCTACATCATCCCAGAAATTGAAAACGGATGCAAACAGATGCTTGCGAACTGTGTTCACAGCGGCATTATTCTCAATAATGAAAAGTGGAAACAACCCAAGTGTCCATCAGCAGATTATTGAATAAACAAACGTGGTACACAATACAACATACTACTCTTCAACCTTAAAAAGGAGGAAATTTTTGACACATGCCACAACATGGATAAACTTTGAAGGCATTTTGCTAAGTGAAATAAGCCAGTCACAAAAGGACAAATATCAAGTGATTCCTCTTATATTAGGAATTCAGAGTAGCTGAATTTATAGAAACAAAGTAGAATGGTGGCTGCTAGGGGCCGGGGAAGGAAAGAGGAGCTGGGAGTTACCGTTTCATGGGTGCAGGGTTTCAGGTTGAGATGACTCGGAAGTTCTGGAAGTGGGTAGTGTTGATTATTGCAGAGCCTTGCGAGTGTACTTAATGCTACCGAATCGTGGCACTGAAGATAGTAAAATGGTAAATTTTATGTCACGTGTATTTTACTGCAATAAAAATGAAAAATAAATAAAGGGCAAACACAGGGGGAAAAGGCAACTGCAAACTTCTGGGACAGTGTGTCAGAGACAGACGTGTGTCAGAGACAGACGGTGTGTCAAGTACAGGGAAGATTTGTGTCGCGGAAGTTCCTAGATCACTGAGGATAAATAGATGTTGGGATTGTACAGAAATTAAAACGGACAATCCTGTAAAAGTGTAGCTCAGAAAAAGCAAAAAGCTGAAAAAAGAGAAAGTTTTCAAAAGATACAGTGTCCTTAAGTTTTTATAAATTGGAAAAACAAAAGGGAGCAGATTTCTAGAGAACATGACCCAGAGAAGATCTGCAAACAGGCACAACAAATTGCTTGTTTAATGGGGATTTCACTATTGGTCAAAAAATTAGAAGAGAAAATTGTTCTAATTAAATTCATAACTTGAACAGATGAGAAGCAGTCCTTGCAATCTCATGCTCTTCCCTGAATGAAGATTTAATCATGATCACGAAATGTCACTTGCCCACAGAAAGACTCACATGCAATCACTAGAATGGAAAAAAGGCTGAGTAAATAGCAAACAATGGGTAGTATTCCACAAAGGCAGGTAAGTGCAGAGCATTGACAGAGAGAGAGAACACCATCAGGGCATCCTTACAAACAAAGCGCAAAGAGGATTTTTGTGGTGCAATATTTTCTGGGAGAAAAAAATTTTTAAGTTCTATAGAAATAATTCCAGAATTTAATGCTAGAATGGCCAAACAGGTAAGATGACAAAGAAATTATAAAACAAATGATCTAGAATGGAGAATTCAATATACTATTATTGATTTAATAGGTAAGTAAGTGGGACAAAATACCATTCAAAAATTTTAAAGGCTATATACAACGCAGTTCAACCAGATTGTGGCGGGAATAAAAGTTGTGTTAAACAATTAAACTTTTGTACATGTTGCTCAACTAGAATACAAAAGCAAAGAGGTTGAAATGAGTAAATATTGCATTGATTTTACACCTGTTGCAAAGGGTACATTTTAAAAAATTAACTGAAGAATTACAAATTCTTTAGACTTTAGGCATTGACTTAAAAGACAGAGAAGGGCAGCCTCGGGCAATGGCACCAGCATGCTTGGTAAAGGAAAAGACACACGAGCTGGACTTTTGTCTGAAATCCTGAACCACTCTTTGTACCTAACTAAATTCCAACTGTGAATAGTCAGAATTTATTACTTGGAGATGTAGTCTCAACTGTTCCAATTGCCATCACGTTTTCGGGGAACAATTCAGAGATTAGGTATAATAATCTCTGGACTAGAGCAAAGATGGCCTATTTTGAAGAAACTCTTATCTAATTTGATCTTGCAACCACACTCAGATAATCTGATTGGGAAATGTGAAAGCAGTTAGATTTAATTTAGATATGATACCAGATGAATGAAAGAGTTAGGCAAAGCAGCAGAAGATTCTCAAATGGAGTGAATTAAAAACTTTGGCAGAAAAAGAAGTTAATATTGGATTTGTAATGTGGTTGCTATTTAGTAAGATGTTTGCAAAAGGTTACAAGAAACTTAAAGCAATCTAAGTTTGGTTGTTCACTTTAGGATTTTATTTATATATTTTTAGAGAGGGGAAGGGAGGGAGGGAGAAAGAGAGAGAGAAACATCAATGTGTGGTTGCCTCCCATGTGCCCTCCACTGGGGACCTGGCCTGAAACCCAGGCATATACCCTGACTGGGAATTGAACTGGTGACCCTTTGGTTCGCAGGCTGGTGCTCAATCCACTGAGCCACACCAGCCAGGGCTAGTTGTTCACTTTAAAAGCATTTAAAAAACCTATAGAGGAAACAATTTTCCTAAATAAAAATGATGTGAGAAATATGCAATAAAAATGACATTGCAATAAGAAAATTACAATGAGGAAACAAAAACTTTTCCATGACTGTGAGAAATAAGATTTATATGTCAAATGCTTTTGAAACTAATTTCTATAGAGACTATTTTCTGAGTGTGATGGATAAGTCATAGTCACAAGTGAAGATATACATGACAAAATTGAGTAATATATTATTATAATGTAATAATATTTTTGGTTTTCTTTATAAAATCTGAGCATTGATAAATTTTAGTAGAACTTAAGAAACACATAGTATGCATGTAGCTATTGCTTTAAAAGATGGTGAAAGGCACAATCTAAGTAATTTTGGTGCCTATGTTTCCTGCTGTGTGGAAGGGGATCAGAATGGGCCACCCCAAAAGGTGCCACTTTGGCCTAAGGATTATTTTGGGCTGAAGGCAATTAAGAAGCAGCAAATGCAGGAAGAGCTCTTTGCCCCCCCCCCCAACTTCTGCAGAAAAGCAGGGCACACTTTTTTTTTTTTTTTGTGAAGACGTCTGCCTCTCTCCTCTCCTGTACCAGAAAGGGAGGTAACAACCTATGTCCTCGGAAGCAAAGTCAGCACCAAGATGGGGCTACACAGTCTTACTAAAATAACTCTTGTTTTCCATTCGTTCCCCTCCCCCATATTTACTTTTCTACAAGTCATCACTGCTCCAAGACCCCTTTCCTTTGTCTTGTCACTTCTTTACAATTTGTTGCCCTTTGTTAAAGTGGTATATACACCTCCCCGCCTCCCCAGAGTTAACGCTTCCTTGGGCCATCACTTCTTGCATAGGAGGGCCTCTCTGCTTGTAAAAATTATAATACTAACATCAGGTAAGGTTTGTATGCCTTTTCTCCTATTAATCTGTCTTCTGTCAGTGGAATTTGAAGGTCCCAGACACAGAACTTAACAGGCTAGAGGAAAGTTTTCTCTCCCCTACACATTTGTTATTCTTTATGAAGCTTTGTTTCCCAGCTCCAGATCTGCTCTCTGGAATTTGGCTTCGTGATGCTGGAGCTGGGAAGGCGGGCGGAGAAAGGACAGCACTCCTGCTGTTTGCTTCCTCTTCCCCTGACAGTCACGCAGGCTTCTGCACCCTGGGGAGGAAGGACAGACACTTCCTCCCAGCCAAGCCAGTTTGCAGATTTCCCACACCTGCAGAACTCATGGTGCTCCAACTCTGATGGGCCAGCACAAGCCATCTGGGGTCCCCTCTTTTGGGACTTGGGTTCCAGACCCTCAGGGCCCTCCTTATTTCTTAGTTTTTATAATTTCAACCTCTTCCTTTTGTTTCTCCCAAGAAACAGCCCAGGGGCTATTTCCTGCACTAGCTACCTCCACTGACATTAGAGTTCTCTAAAAACGTTTTTTAATATGAAAAAATTATAACAATTGTAAAATATCTATAACATGAAATTTACCATCTTAGCTATTTTCAGGTATACATTTCAGTAGTGTTAGGTACATTCACATTGTTGTGCAAGGATCTCCAGAGCTCCATCGTCTTGCAAAACTGAAACTCTGTACCCATTAAACAGTAACTCTTCCTTCCCCTCAGGCCCCACAAGTAGCATTCTGCCTCTGTCTCTATGAATTTGACTGGGTATCTCATGTAAGAAGAATCATACAATAGTTGTCTTTTTGTGATTGACTCATCTTTGCATAATATCCTCATGGTTCAGCTATATTCTATCTAGCAAATGTCAGAATTTCCTTCCTTTTTAAGGACAAATTCTATTCGATTGTATCTACATACCACATTTTATTTATCCTTTCATCCATCGATAGACCCTTGGGTTAGAGTTCTCTTTCTTACTTTTTCAGGTGCACTTAAATGTTCTGTCTATCTCTTTAGCAATTCTCTTTATATATTAAATTTTCCGTTCACATAAATGACATGATTTCTGCTTCCTGACTGAAATCTGACGGATGGCCAATACTTTTGAAAGAAAATATCTTTCAGATTTTGTTGGGGTAGTCTGTGAAGGAAGCCTGTCTTCTGGGTATAGGAGGTCTTGTTCTAGGAAGAGAAGTAAAGAGCTGCAAGAGTCCGAGGAGGCAGCTTCAGAGTCTGAAGACCCAATTTACGCAGCTGTTTGCGTGAGTTTAGCAACCCATGCTGGAATGCACTGCCCCTGCTCAGCCTCCTTCCTGCTGCATTTCTCATGGGCCTCCACGGATATCTGCATATCTGTCTTTTTCTCCCTCCATGACCCTGACACCAGGCACCCTTCCCAGACAGATTGGCCACCGCTCAGCCCTGTTGTCTTGGAAACACGTCTTTTGTTGTTCTTAGGATCTGTGGACGTTGAGCTGGTTTGGTTTCTGGAATTGCCCTGATTTCTGCTGTAGCTCTCTCCTGACCTGCATTTTTGGTTGTGCACCTCTTTGCCAATCTGATTTTCATGCTTTCTCTTTTGTAGGATTTCTTCTCTAATCTCTTGATGTTAGGCCTTTTGGTTTTCTAACACTATGCATGTTTTTTTTTTTTTTTTTTTTTAAATAGTGTATTTCTCCCATGTCAAGGGATTTTGAATTAGAATGGAGATATTCTTAGTTCACTATTTTAATCCAATTTTATATACTTCTTTATAATTGTTTTTCCTTAAAGTTTCTATAAATAGGTTTTACTTTTTTATAATCAGAAGAAAAAAAGCTAGTTCCCCCCAAAGTTTGTGATATGCCCCTCGTAAACTATTAATCCTTTGGGGATATAACTTTTAGACATTTCAGAAGGAAATGTAGCTATGATAACTCATGAAATCTCCAGAAGCAACAGATTGCAACTTAATTTCTTATATGATATTTTATTCATTTCATAATTGCATGGATAAATAATGTATGAGAATGAAATGGCAATTATGATCTTCATAGCAGTGGAAATATTCTCAAAGTCATTTGAAGTGATACAGGGCTGACAAGAATTTATTGTATATTGAAAAATGTTGCTTAACTAGGTATCTTGTAATATTTGGGCTCAGGATCTCCAAGGAGTTGCAGGGAAGTAACGTAAAAGAAAATCCCTTCTGAAATAAACTGAGAATGAATGAGATGTTCGAAAATACAACATTAAGTCTTGCAGCTATTTGCTGGCAAAGGCAGCAGGTAGACATTATGGAGGTGTTCGTCATTCCTCAAGCAGGAGGGCTGGTGAGCAAATGGTACTCACCACTTCGGCAACGCTTACGAATCCCTGCTGCGTGTCCAGAGTTGTGCTAACGGTGGGGGCACAGTGGACAGACAGCGCGGACCCAGTCGCTGCCCCCGTGGGACCTGGACTCCAGTGGGGGTGCAGATGTAGAGACAGACAGTGACCAGGTGGCACGCCAAACGACTGGTTGAGATGAATCCAGGGAGCTCAGAGAGCAGAGGCAGGAAGCTTCATTCAGTCTTGAGTACCAGGGGAGAGTAGATCGTGACGTAACGAATGAATAAAGAAGCTGATGAAAGAACATTTGAAGACAGATAACAGAGGCTGGCTCCCTGTGCTTCGGGCTCTGGACGATCCTGGGGCCTCTGCTTGATGCTCTGTTGCAGATCAGGGATGGGAATGTCTTTCGGCATCAGTTAGGTCATTTTTCACATCATTCTCTTCTTGGTTCCATTCTCTTCTTTGCTGCCATTGGTGGGAGCGAAGGAGGAAAAGTCCTAGGAGAGCAAGGGTTGGGTGTGCGGTTTCAGCAGGCTGCGTGGGCTGAGGTTTTCAGGCTGCGCCTTTGGCCAAGGCCTAACTCACATCAAGAACCCTCCCTTCCTGTAAATGTCAGATATGCTCTTATTTAGAATTTAGAGTATCTAGCCCTGATGGGCATGGCTCAGTTGGTTGGGCATTGTCTTGCAAAAGGAAAGGTCGCTGGTTCAATTCCTGGCCAGGGCACAGGCCTGGGTTGCCGTCTGTTCCCCATTTGGGGTGCATGCAAGAGGCAGCTGATCAATATTTCTCTCGCATCAATTTTTCTCCCCCACTTTCTACTCTCCTAAAAATAAATAAAATCTTTCAAAAAATTTAGTGCCTTTGGTTTTAGGCTTGTAATCCATTATATGTTTTACGACATTATCCATTTGGGCAGATCACCCTCAACAATGATAGAAAGGCTTAATTTCTTTTATTTGGGGCACCCTGCATTTGAGATGAAACCATCCTACCCCATTCATCACATAGTTTCCCCCCCTGACTTCTAATGTCAAAATGCTACTCACCTCTAAACCCTTCTTTAGGTTCTTTTCTCTGTTTAGTAACAAGCAGAACATATCCATCACATCAACAACCCCCTGTCAAATAGTTGGAAATCACCTCATTTTATGAGTTAGAGAAAATGCCTAATCATCCAGTTTACTAGACATTCAGCAACACCTCCTTGGCCCTCAGGGCATACAGAAGAAAAGGCGATTCATATCAGCGATGAAAATACCACACCCTAAGCAGAGTAGCGATGACAATTTTAATCTCCAGTCATCTGGGTTATTATTATAATTCCCTTCCTTGCCCTCTCTGTCCAGAAATTCCTTAATTCTGGTGGATTTTTCTTTATAATTAATAATAACAGCTAACATTTATTGAAAACCTACTGTGTCTCAGGCATTGAAGATGTAGTTGCTCATTTAATTCTCAGAAAAATCCTATGAGGTAATCACCATGACACCCCTTTTACAGATGAGAAAACTGAGGCAGAGCTAGTAAGAGTCTGGCCATGATTTGAACCCACACAGTCTGACTCCAGAGGCTGATCTCTCCTCCACTCTTCCCCATGCAAATCACTAAGTTGTAAAGTTCTCAAGATGGATTGGTTGTTTGCTGTACAAGGATGGTTAACTCTGTTGAGAATCTCCATTAACTAGGCTTTGACTGACTTGATGGTGTCAGGTAGGTGAGGATGGCCACTCTTTGCTTCTGTTTAATAAGCCCTGCTGATTAGCAGTAGACACACACATTGCCAACTCCTTTAGGCCCACGAAAAGCTAGATCTTTGTATTACCCAGCTGTACGTAGCCTTAGAGGTCACGGCATTTTCTGTCACCACCAGGTATTTGTGGGAACAGGGCTAGCACTCAGGGCAAACCCACCAGAACCCCGGCTCTCCTAGTTGCTAAAATCATTACATGCAACAACTAAATAGCCAGTGCCCCCGCCCCCCAGCCTCCTCACCACAGACTCACCTCTGAGATTTCCATCTCTTCATGCCACCCGGCAACTAAAGAGTTAGTGTCTGTGTGTATTCTTTCGAATTAATGTTTCAAATTTCTTGGGATATATTCCCAGGAGTGGAAATGCTGGGTCATAACACAGTTTCATTTTTAGTGTTTTGAGGGACCTCCACACTGTTTTCCATTGTGGCTGTGCCTATCTGCATTCCCATCAATAGTGCGTGAGGGTTCCCTTTACTCCACACCCTTGGCAACACTTGTTGTTTGTGGATATATCAGTAATAGCCGTTCTGTCAGGTGAGAGGTGTTCATTACACATTATATACAATGGGCAAGATCTGGAAGCAGCCCAAGTGCCCATCAAAAATGAGTGGATTAAAAAACCTGTGGTACATATACACAATGGAATACTACTTAGCCATACAAAAGAACCAAATCTTACCTTTTGTGATAACATGGGTGGACCTGGAGGGTATTCCACTCAGTGAAATGTCAGAGAGAGAAAGCCAAATACCTTATGATTTCACTTATATGTGGAATCTAAAGAACAAAAGAAACAAACAAAATAGAAACAAACCCTTAGGTACAGACTGCCAGTTGTCAGAGGAGAGGGAGTTTGAGGGCTGGGTGAAAAGGTGAAGGGGTTAAGTTCAAATTGGTAGTTACAGAATAGCCAGAGAGATGTAGGTTGCAGCATAAGGAATATAGTCACCAATATTGTGATAACCGTGTACGGGGCCAGGCAGCTGCTTGAAACATCGGAGGGGACCACTCTGTAACGTACATGATTTTCTAACTCCTATGCTGCAAATCTGAAACTAATGCAGAATAATACTGAGTGTAAACTGTAACTGAAAAAGTTTTAGAAGAGTTACCGTCTGACGCAACAGGGGGCTTCTGGACCCTTGCTCTGTCGTGAGCGTCCCTTGCTCCAGACACTCATCTGTACTGTGGAAGAAGCAGTATCTGCTCTTTAGTTCTGGGGCCCAGCGGCATCCCTGGCCCTCCCATGTTGTCTGGAAAGCACACTATTCGACATTACAACATATGCGGCAGCAAGTATTCAGATACGGGAGTGCTCACTGAATCTAAAGCATCTTGAGAGTGTTCAGAAGTGTGGTCAGCTATCTCTGGGGGCATGATTTCAATGGATAATTATGACCCAGATTAATTGATATTAATATTTAGCATTATAGGTATTTTATATAAGTTGAAGATATTTTGCATGAGCAAATTCAAGTTCTTAGTTCACATTAATGACGTATCACCAATTTTGTGGGTATTTTGTTGTTGTTGTTCATTAGAAAATGCATTATATAGCACATGCCTGTATGGATCACAGTTTTTTTTCCTCCACAGTTCACTGGTGTGAATGAATAGATGCTCTTTCTCATTCCGATTTGCTTAGTCTCATCAAACAAGTAATTGGAAATAGAAGAGAGGAAGGAATTCCAGGCATGCAGAACATTTTTCTACTTTTCAATGCGTATTTTAGCATCGTGTGCATGCACCCCGGACTTGAGAAACTCCCAACATGCAGAGCTCATCTGTTGTGACTTTGTGACATCACATCTGTCTGTTTTCGGTTTGAAGAAAAGGTTTGGGTCTTGACACCTGAAAACTTATGAGACTATAAATATTCTTGTTTATTCAGGTGTACATAAAAGATAAACTCTACGAAAAAAATCCTGACCCCCTCCCTCTACTCTTTTTCTGTGTGGGTGTGTGCTGCAGAAAGGAAGTCTTGGCATTTATACAAATTCTGCAAGTTTTGTGGAGATTTTTAGCCTTTTTTTATGCTGCTTTTCTCTCCCCAGTGTGCAGACAAACCTTAACATGGATCATTTTTACTAACTTATGAAATGGCTGCTTGGGCAAAGCTCTGAAGGACAGAGAGAAGAGAAAGAAGAATACAGGGCTAGGGAAGTGGGAGAGGGAAGAGGCGGATATGATGGGTCAAGGACAGGTAGTGAGATCTGAACCAGATTTCTGACAAGCCAGAGGGCACATTCCCTGGGGCAGGTGCTGCTGGCCCCAGCTGGGACAGGTCTCGGATCTGGGACCCTGTGGCTTGAGCACGGAGTCTACATCAGGTGTAGTCTTAGAGGCTGCAGTCAGGTGGGAGGTGCAGGGCTTCAGATGTTGAAGCTTCTCATTCTGGTAGAACACAGCGACCAAGTGAATTCACTGTGACAAGACTCGAGGCTGGGAAGAGCCAGGCTCCGCTCACACAGGATGGGGACTGACCAGGCTGTTTCCCTTGGAGCGCTGCTGAGAGTGGCGGAGGCAGACCTTGCTGGGCTCTAAGCTCCAGACTCTGCTTCAACCACAAACATCCCTCCACGTGGTTTCCGTACAAGTGTATGGGGCAGGGGGTAGGGTGTACAAGATTTGAGAGAGAAAAAGTGTTCTGCTGCTAAAATATTGAGAGTTAGAAATCTTCACTTCCAAGATGTTTCTTTAGCCTGATGTTACAAGAGGCCAAAAGATGCCGTAGTGGGAGCTGCTCTCAAATCTGAGAATGAACATGCTTTCCCGTTGTTCAAAGGAGGTCACTTTGGCTGTCAATGGTCACTGATGTCACGGTGAGCTATGGAAGAGGGACAGGAGGAAGTGCTTCCCAGGAAGAGAAAGGTGAGGTTATAGGAAGTGATATAAGGTGGGAGCACTGGTAGGAAAATGCTCTTCAAGGAGAGACCAGTTATATCATGTGACCATAGAGCATCTATGTCATTTGACCCCTACAGCCCAACAGCAGTCAGAGGCCAGGTGTCACATGTGGAAAATAAGCCAGTGTTAGCCTTGCACATCCTAACAGATGTTCAGGTCCTAGAGGGCAGTTATTTTATTTCTCTTAGTTTTTGGTCCCTAGGGTTTGCCAAGTCACAGACCTATATATATGAATGAATGAGGGACAGGGAAATGAATTTATTTTGACTTCAGCCAAGAAGCCAGACCGAAGTTTAATCAGCAACTTGATTCAAGTTGTTTCCACTCTGTGCAGATGAGTGCAGGTATTTGGGTGGGGAGGGAAGGGGAGCGTTTCCAGCAACCCCCACCTTTCACATGGGGTCCTGCAGGCCCAGCCAGCCTGAATGGGGCGTCAGCCAGAGTGAAAGGACTCCAAACCACTGATGACACATGAACTCTGAAAACTTGAGACCCCTACCTAATTGGGGAAGTCAGAGGACCACCTGTGTAAAAGTTGCTTGAGTGTGTCAAAAATGCAGATTCTTAGGCCTCACCTAAAATTCACTGAATGAGAATTTCTAGGGGTGGGATTCAGGAATATGCATTTACACCAAGTCCCAGAGTAGCTGGTGGGCATTCTAACCTTTGAGAGTCATTGCTTTAAGGCTTGGAATGGCTCAGATGCGAAGCTTTAAATCTAGAGCAGTATCATTCCACATTGCCCTCCATGGTGTTATTCTCAAATAACAGAGCCTCCACAAATTGTATTGCAGAGGGATGATTGTCTCAAGAATTGTGGTGCTGATGCTGGGGGATGAAATCTTGGGGTATAAGACCAGCCTGTGACTGCTCACTGGGAGAAGAGAAAAGGGGATATCTTGAGACAGGGAAGAAAGGTTAGAAATTGGAAGAGAAAAAGATGGAAATCCTTGATGAATATTTTTAAAGTAGGAAGAGGAGTCAGACTACAAGACAGTGACAGCGGTTTCTCAATAGCCCTGGGAATAGAAAATGTTGAGGAGGAAGTGATTGGCACTGTTGTGAAGTTGCAGTGTCCAGTGTTTTGAAGAATGATCACTGGATTTGGACAATTAATATCAAGTAATTTGTAACCTCTAAGAATATAGCTTATAGTCACCAGAGGAGATGGGGTAGAAGAAAATATCAGAGAATTGAGCAGAGAATGGGGGATAAGGAATGGAGGCTTCTCTTTGAAGACAATAAGTGATGCGGTCACCAGCAAGCAGTGTCCCCTGCGTTGTGGACGAGACACGACAAATTTACACAGACTACTGAGTCCTGTGGAGGAAAAAGGATGGCGTGGCTTCTCTCTCAAGAGGAGAAAAGCCTTGGCCTGTGCCTTGACAAGCTTTTATTACTTTTCTGGGCACATTACATGATGGTCCTCGTTTACTATGCAGAGGTACGCTTTAGGTGGTTACCTTTTACAGAAAACAAAGGAGCTGATGCCGCTAATCACAGCACAGAAGAAGGATATTTGCAAATGCAAAGGGAAAAGTGGTTGAACTGGTCACACTCATTCTTGAAAGGTTTAGCATGGATTTTAGGAAGTTATTTTAAAGATATGTGGTAAACGTTTGCTGCCTCAATTCAAGGTGAAGGAGTTTTAGCAAAAGCAAGTCTTATAGCAGCCTATGTACAATGCAGGCCTGATTCCCCACGGGAAAACCTATGCGTGGGCGTGGGTCCTGTGCATCTCTGAGTGGGAGCTGGGCCCATGCCACACAGAATGGTCTCCTATAAATTAGCAGTAAAGGAAAGGGGGTTAGTGGAGGAGCTGGGGGTAGGCATTTTTTTTTTTTTTAATGCAAAAACAAGAGTAGCAGCCCAGCCCCAGAGCCGAAGGGCCAGGGTCTAATGTGAGCATGGGAGCACTGTTGGGCTACTTATTCGACCCTTAGCATTTTCTATGGTTTTGGTGTTTTTGTTGTTGTTTTATTTTATACTTTTTTAAAAATGCTGGTAGCCAAAGATATACATACCATGTCAAATTAATTTAAAAAAAGATATTTTAGTTCATTTAGAACATGCAAGTCTGGTATTTCTAGTCAAATGAAATACTTATATAATGGATTTTCTTCTCATTCTGCATTCATCATGACTTCATAATACCAAGGAATTGTGATATTTATAATATTTTCCAAAAGCTAGAATTTTGCAAGGACTAGGTTGTTATTAGTGTTTCTTTGAGAATCCTAGCATGTAAAATTTGAAGTTTTAACACTGGCACCTATATAATACATGAATTATAGGTTTGTAGTGTTTCAAAATTCATGTAACTTCTTTGAAAAATATTACTAATATTTGGAAGCAAACTATAAAGTTAATAGATTTTCCATTTTATCAACTGAAAAGCTTTATGTTAGTTTTTCACTGCACCTTCCTCATTTTTTCACTCATTTAATCTTTCAATTATTATTTTTTATTGTAGATTTAAATATTTACTTTTTAAAAATTTTTGGTGACTTTTCAAATTGGCATGTCTTTAAACTATTTCCCCTCCTTGATTAAAAAAAGCATCTATTTAATCCCATCAACTTTCCCAAGTGAAATTAAGCCATACTGTTTTTGAGGCAATTAGGAAAACTGAAATTTTTAAAGTGGAATATTTTGGAGTGAAGAACACAAGTGAAATGACTTACTGTATCTAGACTGTTGGAAGAAACTGCCTTAAGAAATTCATCGCAAGTTTTAGTGTCGTCTGAAAAGCAAGAGAGAAGGCAAACTTTCTGGCAAGAAGTTTAAAGGAGGAAAAAAAAGAGTAGTTTTGCTTTAAAAAGTCTGTGGTACAACGTGAACAAAGAGAGTAAAAGCAAATTTGGGTGTACAGTAAGTTGTTGGAGGCTCGAGGGGAAGTGAAATTTATCTACCTGCAAATAATTAGTTTAAGAAGAAACAAAGAAATGTATAGAAAAGTTGATAGCATTGGATCAGTTTTGATGGATTAATTCATAAGAAGGAAAAGATGCTGGTGAATACTGCAAAATATTACATGAGTGATGTGCAGAAAGGGTGGAATTACAGTGTAATATTTTTCTGTTAAAATAACAGTGAGATCCTAGTCTTTAAAAAGTGGACTAAATGCCCCATGTCCTGGCTGATTCGTAATTAGTGAGAAATTCAGGTACATGTGGAACATTATGTGAAATATATTTGGACAGTGGAAATAAAAATTGAAAACCACTGTAAATATATTAATCCAAATGAATTCTCTGTATACATAAATCATATCATTAAACAAACAGAGAACACAGAGAAAACAAAAGAAAAAGCCAAAGGAGGGGAGGGAACTCCAGGAGGGGGAGGAGCCAAGGTGTGCCCTGAGGCCTGTTGCTGAGGAGGGAGAGATGGAAAGAGTAGCTAAACACCCGGAGATTTGGAGGAATTGTGTTGATCTTAGGAATGTAGGAGGAGGCAAGGCCCTGGTCTTACTGAGACGTAGGAAGGGGTTAGCCTGGAGGTTTGAGCAGGGGACAAAGATTCGCCTGAGGCCAGTGGGTGTTTGGCAGGGAACCAACAGGAAGTGATGTTAATATGGTTCAGGTGTTTCTCAAAAAGTGCCCGAGAAGAGGGGGGACACGGAGCTGGTGGTGTGAGTAGAGGAGAAAGTGGTGTGGGCTCTCAGTTCCCTGTAAAAGGCGCAGGCTCTGGTGTGGTGGGCTGCCTGGAGACTCGCAAGCAGATGCACCGTCAGCCCCCCGGGGCTCTGAGATGATTTTAGTCTCT
Source organism: Anoura caudifer (assembly GCA_004027475.1). Taxonomy (NCBI): domain Eukaryota; kingdom Metazoa; phylum Chordata; class Mammalia; order Chiroptera; family Phyllostomidae; genus Anoura; species Anoura caudifer. The sequence goes on along the minus strand of PVKU01002147.1, from coordinate 12,241 downwards.
GGCCTTTTCCCCAGATCACTTGGTCTTGTTGAAAGCACCTTCGTAAGGTACAGTTGACTTGATTTTGGCTTTATCTACTCTCCCTTATAAATTTGCTTTGTGATCTTGGAAACGAAACACAGAAGAAGAACAAAGGAACAGAAAAGAAACCTTGCCAGAGGGGAGGCGCGGATGGGGGGCTGGGTCAAAACGTGAGGGGATTAAGACGTAGGAATTGGTCGTTACAGAACAGTCGTGGGAGGTATGTTATAGCAATAATATTGTAACAGCTATGTTTGGGTGCCAGGTGGACCCTGGAAATAGTGGGAACGCACTTGGTGAAGGATATGAGTGTGTAACCAGTATGCTGTACACCTGAAACTAATGTAAAGTTATATTGAAGGTAAAAAAAAAAAAGAAAAGCAGAAGAAAAAATCTCCACCCACTTACCCCTTATCAGAAAATTTCAGAGTTATTCTGGCATGTGCCTGAGGCAGTTTCCTGTTATCTGTGGCAGGAGAAGCAGGGCGAAGGGTTCCCAGGGAGTGGGGACGGGGAGGGAGAGCTAAGAGCTTAGGTGGTTTGTCTAACTCCAATTTCCTTTCCTGATGAAGTGGTGACTTCTCGGCAGTAATTTTCTCACAAAGGCGCTGTGTCCTTAGCCCTCCTTGACACATCTTGTCCCCAGTACCCTTCACCATATTTCTCCTTTCTCTCAACCAGTGCAAGTTCTTCAGGCTCCTTAAGGCAACAACCTTCACCCCAATTAACAAGATGGCTATTTTGTTTGGTCCTTGGTTTGATTTAAGAAGATTAGGTGAACATTTACGGAGAGGCTATTCTGAGCAGGCTCTGGATCTAGTGCTGAGAGCAAAACAGAGCTGATCAAAAAGACACCCTGCAGCAAGAGAGGCTAGGCCTGGGGCGGCCAGCAGAGGGGCAAGGCAAGGCCTGGAGAGATCGCTTCTAGCCGGGAGGGCTTGGGACTGGTCAGCTGAGGGTGATTTATAACTGGGCTTGCAGGTTTTAAGGGATGAGGCAAGATTTTGAGCAGATGCCAGGGAGAAGGGGCCGGAGCCTTCTGGTGGAGGAAACCTGGTGAGCAGAAGCGTGGAGGTGGGGGTGGGGGCAGGAAAGGGGAGAGAGCCGGGAGTGGGCTGGGTTGGAGTGCAAGCAGTGTGAGGAGGGGTGAGGTACTCTCCACTTGCTTGCTCTGCTCAGGAGTTTGGATTTTCTTCTGTGAGCAGTTCAAAGCCTTTGAAGTCTGCCTGTACTTCATCGCAAGAGCTTTCTTATGTATCTGCCTATTTGCAGTTAAATCTGTGTTTCCCAGTTTCGTCTGTTCAGAAGCAATATCTGGAGCTTCTTTGGCTGCTGCGATGCCATTTCTGAATCCCGTGCTTCCCACTCACCCCTTTTTATCTGGGTCCTGCTTTTTGGCCTGGCTCTTCTTGACCGCCCTCCAGCACTATCTACACACAGCAGGCTCATTTGCTTTGCTGCTTCTGAGAGTGCAGGATCGCATTTTGCCAATTTGCCAATTTGACGTTGTAACAAGTGTTCTCACCTTTTCATGGCTGTCTTTAAAAAGAAAACGTAGAATTAATGCAGCAAGCAATGGATGGCATTCTGAGTATTGTTTATGTTACAGTCGAGACGAAAAGACGAACACAGCAGAATCTCATTCCTTCAGAAGACTTTTTGCCCTAAAACCACTTTAAATAAAAACTGACAGGTAAGAAAATGCAAAACAAGATTTTGATCCATATAACTTTTGCTTAGTAACCTCAATAACAAAGGTTCTGGAGGGTTCTTTCAACGGCACTTAATAGGTGCTCAATTAAATAGTGATTGCTCTACTCTGAGAGAGGTGTTCATGATAGGTGGAAGGCACTAGGGCATTTTCTGCCATGCTGGTTGCAAGTTGTTTTTATTCCACCTAGAGTCCCAATATTCCGCAGTTCAGTGCTATATTATTTTTAATAAAAATGAACAAGTCATCTAAATGGTCAGTCAAAGGGGACACTGATAATTGCAACACATCCACTTGATAGATGCTCATGTCATTTTTTTAAAAGGTGATCACCATATTTTCCAGACCATAAGACGCACCTAGGTTTTAGGGGAGAAAAATAGGAAAAAAATATTTGAAGCGAAAAATGTGCTAAAATATTTAATAACATAGATAACATAATATTTCACCAACAGCAGCATTAACAATCATTATTCCTCCCAAATTTGGGGGGAAAATGTGTGTTTTATAGTCCGAACAATACGGTACTAAGACCACTATGGAAATATTCGGATGTAATATTAAGGGGAGAAAAACAGGATGTAAACTTAAATAGCAGTCAAGACCGAAACATTTTAAAAATAGAATGTGTCTGTTGTACAGACAGCCTCTGGGACGCTGAAGGCTGGGTCCATGACAGGTCAAAGGGGACCCCAGCTGGGGTTGACCAAAGGCAGGATTGCAACCTAAATCTGAAGCGAGGTGAGCAATAAACATTTCTGAATATCAATAATTATGTCTTCAAAAGAGACCTGCTTTAGGGAAACGGTGTTGTTACTCACCAGGAAAAACAAGTCTGCTTGCTAGTCACTCCATTCTCTGTCACTTTCTTATCTCCCCGAGTACTTTATATTTGGGTTGTTTCTTCCAAAACTGATGCACGGATAACCTTCACCATCAAATTAATGTTGTTTGCACACCTCCCCAAACACTCAGACCCTCTGACTAGGCTCACTGCTGCCCACGGCCTAGAGCTTTCTCTGAATCGAGACTTCTATCTGTCTGTGACTGGTGTTAATAGATGAACTCATCCACATGAGGACTTGAGGCTGCCCTCTGCCCGCAGTGTCTGTGAATGGAATTCCCAGTAACAATGGATCGATCACCTGGCTCTCACAGATGCAGCCTGGGAGGCGACTTAGAAGGATGAGTGGGTGATGGGTTTATTGTTGCTTGCCTATTGTGTGAAGATCCACAATAAAATCCTGCTTTAAAAAAAAAAAGAAGAGAGAAGGGAGGGGCCGCCATTTCCTGGGTTTTGATCATCCTGCTCTTTAGTGGGCATGAAGGTCATTACTGGAGGTTTTTACTGTCTTTGAAGAAAGGAAGTTACTTCAGTGCTTCCTGTTCTCTGGAGCACAGCCCTTATTTTCCTCTCCCTCCTTATTACCCTTCTTTTCTGTTCTTTTAATTTTTTATTGTCTTTTTTCATTACCATTTATCCTCCTTACACCCTCTTCCACCTCCCCCCCCGCCCCGCCGCCACACTGTTGTCCGTGTCCATGGCCCACGTTTTTCTTATTTGTGGGCTGTGCTTTCTCCATGATGCCTCTGGTCTAGGGCTCTTGGAGCTCGGGTGCAGTTTACCCTGCCCCCCTCCCTTGCTGCTCTTGAACAGTCGTGTCAATTTAGGACAAGTGGGAAAAGCGAAAGCACACCCCTCTCAATTTCCCCTTGTTCCAGCTTCTGCAGTGGTGGAGTTGGCGCATCACCTTTCCAGAGATGCCCACCCTGAGAAATCATTAAAAATCTGTCTATCCAAGCAGACCTTTTCCCTTCCTGCCAGTCCCATACACACCTCTCAGCTGACATCATACTGACATGCCCCCATGTGTGTGCAGTAACAGACACCCCAGAAACGTTGCTCCGAAATGGTGGTGTCCCTGCTCAGAAGCATGCAGCTGAGAGGTGATCATTACTTGCCTTCCTTTCTTTCTGACCTGTTCCCTCCTGATCTGAGAGCTCCAGGGATCACGCAGAATGCAGAACTGAATGGCTCTCGAGATGATCTGACTCCCCCTCCATTTTCTAGATGAGATAACAGATGCCCAAACAGCATTGCTTGAGATCCTATAAGTGACAGATACAGGACAACCTCCTAGGTTGCTTCCATCCCAATCTGGCAGCCTCTTTATTATGTCATTATGATTCCTTGAGTTTCTTTCCTGACCCAGAAACTTGGAAAAGCCCAGGTTTTCCTCATAGCTTTGTCCAAATGCCATCTCTCTCACAAACGTTTTATAGATGGACCTAGATGTAAGAGAACTTCGCATGCTCCAATCTCCCTTACCATTTTTTAAACCATGCAAAGCATTGTTTGTTAATTATGCACATATTTTACCCTCCCTACTGGACTGTAAGGGCTGCTTGAGGGCAAGGAGTGTATCTTTTAATTTTTTTTGTGCCATAATGTTGGCATAGTGCTTGGCAATGGTGGATACTCAGTAGGTGTAACTGCACAAGTGAATGAAAGAACGAATGAATGGATAGTGGGCCCACTGGAATAGCACCTTCGTCTCGTCCTGGAGTGGGGGCGCTGTAAATCAAAGTGGGATGCATCTCTGGGACTGGAAGCTCTATGAGTTATGGGGAGTCTCTCTCTCTCTCTCTGGCTGAGCAGGCAGCGATAACATTAAAACTGCAACCTTGGCATCACTAGCAGTGATTTAGGAAGTCCGTTCTTACAGGCTCTTCATAAATAAATCAGCTAAATTGCTGCCACTAGCCAGTCAGGCAGATCTGGCCTTGGACAGAGCAGGGTTCTGGTGTTCACCTGGCTGGGATGTGGATGGCTGCTGAAAATCGCTCTGGCATCGGAGTTCCTGTGCAGCTTGTGGCTTCTGCTCATCAGCATCTGCCCTGAAAGGGGACTTTCCTCGCCCAAGCAGGGGAGGGCAGGGCAGAAAGAGCTCACTGCTTAGTCACTGTGGTGAGGGCAACCTGGGGCAGCTGCCCCTGGTCTTCCTTAGAAGCAGCTGGGTTTTCCCCCCCCTGAATTTCTCCACTTGATAAGTTTTCTTATGGGGGATTCAGTGGCTATGGAGTTCAAAAGCCATGTCTCCATAAGAAAAACCCTCTGAAGTCTAGTCCACCTCAAAAAATAAATGGATTTTGGAAATGATTAAGGGGCTCTGTGCATCCTCCTCCTCCTTAAAATACTTTTGCTTCTTTATCTTAGTCCCAAAGAATGGGATCTCTGGATTTACATGGTAGCAATGAATTGAGTTGAAATGCTGATTTATGTTACTGAATTAACAGGAGATGACGAGCGAAGGTTTTCCAAGTTCCTTCTTTCCCCCGCAATTTATTCAACAAAAAGTATTTGCTGAGTACTGACCATGCATCAGGAGCTGGAACAGGCTTTTGGGATATAAAGATGATATGGTCTTTGCTTTAAAGGATTTTATAGTTTGATAGGGGCCGCACAGATAGACAGTGATGAGCCTACACAGGGAACAGACCTTGTGATAGAGATGAGGTCAAAGGCTTTGGGAATAGGAATGAGAGCGAAGCACATTGGCTTGGGGGGGTTCACTAAACCGGGACTTCAGGAATGAGTGGGGTTTCACCAGAGGACGGGGAATGGCCCTCCAGATGAAGGGGGCCACATGGAGAAAGGACTTGCTGGTGCAGTTAGGGCGTCAGGGCTGATCGCTCACACATCCATTCATCCACAGGAAATTACTGCTCAGTCCACGTGGAAGTCTCTGGGCTGAGCACTGTGTCATGCAAGGACATAGCTGCCTCACTTAGGGTCTCTGTCGTTCAGGAGTTCAGTGTTCAGATGAAGGGCAGACGAGGCTGGGAGGTTAGGCTGGCAGACTGAGAGCCTCTGGAGCTGGACTAAGGAGTTTGGACTTCAGCCAGCAATGCCTCTGCTTATGGTATCTAAGCCAAAGACCAAAGACCAGGCTCTGAATAAAGGATGTGTAGGGTTTTTCTATTTTTTTTTTCTTTTATGAGCATCGTTGCAATCAACAACTTTGTACATGCGTCATTTCATGCATGTGAGAGCGGACCTTTGGAATCAGTTCCTCAAATGGAATTACTAGATCACAGGGAATGTGCAATTTTGATAAATTTTGTCCAATTCCCTTCCCTAGAGGTTTCTCAGTGCTCACTCCCAGCAGTAGTATATGTGATGTGCTTTTTCTCCCCGATTCTGATTCTGATGAGCCCATACACATAGGCTATGAAATGACAGTCTATCACTGTACTTTCCAACAACTGTCAGGCCTGTGGGGACACACGTAGTCAAGTTCTGGCTCTCTCTAATGCATGAGTTGGAGATGGATGAAATTCTCTCCCGGACAGATCCAAAAGAAACTCCTACATTTCACCTAAGTTCAGACTTGTGTCCCATAGGGACCCAGAGTGAAGCATTGTGAGAAGTCATTGGACTCCAGGCTGTTAGACAAAAAGATTCAGAGTGTCCACATATACAACTACTACCTTGGGCTCTTAATAACTCACAGTGGAGGGATCATTGATGAAGTCTTACAGTTTCCCTGATTCTTTTTTTTTTTTTTTTTCATATTTTCAGTGCGTGGTGCCATTTCCTGGGGAAATGATTGCTCATTTGTCCCAAACCTTTAATCTTGGAGTGTGCAACCCTATTTAATCAGCCTACTACATCAATGAGAGTTTATAGATATCATCATTTTCATACAATAGTAAAAAGCTAGAAGCAAGTGATTACTTGGACACGTTACAAGAACTTCAAACTTAAATCTGTGTCTTTTAGAAACTCCTTCTCCTCCACATACACATGTTAGTGGAAGATGAGAGCAGAAAGTTGTGCTTTTGGGGCACAAATGCCATGCACATGAACTACAAGATAACTGAAGTTTGGCCCAACTATCTCAATCACGGTCTCCCCCTCACTCTGACTACATGGGCGTAAGCACTGACAGCAGGCTGCCCATGTTAAGGATGGCGGTGCTTTCAAAGGCTTGCAAGGAACAGCGTGGCATCTTTTAGCAAAAATATCAAGAGCAAGTTGCACAGTTAATTTGAAGCTTCTGTATTAAACAGATACTTATTTTTATGGGATTTAAAAAAAATCAAGTAAGTAAGCAACTTGCATTTATTAAGAACCTTGTTCTTCCAAGGTTTTCTTCTAGGCAGTGTAGAAGGTACCTAGCAGGTATATAAGGAATAAACAAATAAAGAGTCATGGTCCCAGCTCTTTAAATAATTAGAGAGGAGAGAGAAGAAATGTGAACATGTATGACCAATTTAATGACTACATGAAAGTTAACAGTATGAGGTTAGAAGTACATGAAGCTCTGTTCAGTGCCATGCAGTCGGGCCTGAGTGACTTAAAACAGCTCAGAACTAATAATATCAGAGTTTCTTACTGTGATGTTACAGGGGTGCCCCAGAGAACCTTAGGATTTAAGACAGTCCCTGATTCTAAACCAAGGTAGTTAAGGCTGACGTGGGCAGAGATGACACTATTTTCAGTAGGTATCCGGATGTTTAGACACTTCATGTGAACAACACAGTGATGGAGCAATGCTGACACTATTTATAATGTAATCTGAAGGTGTGATGGATGGAAGGGGGAGGGGATATGATTGGTCAGACGCGGGCAGGTCGAGGGGAACTCGCTGATGGTTGGTCAGTAAAGCCCCTGGAGTGCAGGGAATCGCTGGTACAACGGCCATAGGCGGTGCCCTCCATGGCACTTGGCACGTAGCAGGCTTTTACAAAAACGTTGACCTAGCTCTTTTATCCATTCCCTCTTAGTGAGAGGATGGTCTTCAAAATGTAAGCCCCTGAGGAAAAGGACCGCATCTCTCTCGTTCTCTCGTCCCTGGCAGAATGCCGAGGTTAATTTGTCCTCCACAGACATTTTTGAATGAGTGACTGAATTAAGTACAGACAATGTGAGTCTTGGCATCTGACTCTCTTGCGCTTAAATCCCAACTCAGGCACTGACTAGCTGTGTTCTCCTGCAAAGAAGGGAGCTGGATAAACCCAACTTTATAGTTTAGCACTGGACACATTTAAAAAATGATAGCTGTTATTGGTTCATCAAGTAATTATCAAACGAGAACATGTGCAAAGAACAAAAGCAACTCCTTCTGACAACTTAAAACCATCTGTTCTTGTGCTTTGGTCGCATGAACCAGGCTGTGGGTTTGTTATTTATCCATTTATCCAACAACTATTTATCAAGATATTACTATGTGTCAGATCCTGTTCTAGGAACAATGGGAAGCTAAATGTGTTATAAAAATCCCTCTGCTTTTCTGTGTGGAGATGGCTTGGAGGCTGGCAAGATGAAATGCTGGAGAATAAGAGAAGATGTGCTGCACTTGTCTTGATGGAGAAGAAAGCAGCTTAAGTCAAGCGGAGGCAGGGAGGATGGCGGGGAGGTTTGGACTATACATTGGAGGCTGCACAAAGCGGACTTGATGATGGGTTGGACAGGGGTGGGAATGAAGGGAAGGAAGGCATAGGTTTAAGGCTCAAGTAATGTGCTGAGGGGAGCTGCTGCTTCCTGATTAGCTGGGGGAAGAAGAGACTTGGGAAGGAGGTTTGAAAATCACAACTTAGATTCAATATTTTTGAGATTCCTGTTGGATACCAATGTGGGGTTCAGTAAAGTGATCAAAGGTGTACATGTCTAGTTAAAAGTTGGTGTAGAAGGTACTTAAAGATGTGATGAAGCACTTAAAGATGAGGATGATGAGATCCCCTTAAAAGAGAAAAGGGAAGAAGACAAAGGACTGACTGTGTGGGGCTCCTACAGTCAGAGGTCTGGTAGAGAAGGAGCCCCGCATGAGGTTGCATGGAATTTATGGGAGAAAAGTATTTCTAGCAGGAGTGACCGCTGTATCAGCTGCTGCTGGGAGGACTGCGTAAGCTGAGAACAAAGAGGGGATCCCTGAAACTGGCATTGCGGAGGTCATTTGTGATTGGGTAAAGGCAGTTGCAATTAAGTGGAGGGTGTGGGCATCCCCAGGGAATGGGTGGCTGGGCCAACAGGAAGTGCGGAGATGGAGACTGGGTGGGCCATTCTCTCGAGAAGTTTGCTGTGAAGCATAGCAGTGACAGGGCCTGTAGTTCGACGTGGATGTGGGGTTCAGGCTGCATTGCTTTTTTCATTGGGAAAACCCTAAAGCATGCCTGTAGGTTGACAGGAAGAATCAAGAAGAGGGAGAGATGATAACGGCAGGGGCGAAGTCCCTGAGAAGGTGAGAGGGCGAGGGGTCCAACCCACACAGGTGGTGTTGTGTCTGAGAGGCTATTCTAGAAGATGGAGAGCGTAGATAGTGCCCGCTCTGTGGCATTCTGGGCAAGCATGGGAGTGACAATGACGGCAGAGAAGTGACATCTGTGTACCAGGTGTGTAGATTTCCTGAATCATTCTCTGTAACCAAACATGTGATCCTGCAAGTAGAGGGCCAGCCACCTCCTATCGTCAAATACAACCAGGAGAGCTGATGTGCCTAAGCTTGGGTCGTAGGGGAAGAAGATGGACAACTTGAGAGAGGGAAGAATGGAAAAGGAGAAGGAAGACAGAGTGTGGGGCATGGAAAGAAAGCAGAAAGAGAGGATGAGGTGAGTGGTTGTGTCAGACACAGCCCAGGGACATATGTGACTCTGCCTTTAAGTAAGTAAGTTTAAGTAAGTAAGTAACCAGCGAACTAAAAGGACAAGAGGCACAGTGAGTCACAGGAAACCACTGTAACCAGGGCAGGTAGAGTACACAGCCCACCTCGGCTCTGGCTGGTGGGAAAGGAAGTGCATTGAGTGGGGGCCTGGCTATAATTAGCGCCCACCCTAGAAAGCTGCCTGCCCTGAGGTCTGGGAGTTCAGAGCCCGCCTCGGAAACAGGGGGTGCAAACAGCCCATGGAAACTCCGGCCGGAGGTCGGCATGTGAAGTCAGCATCGGCTCTGCCTGGCTGTAACGCGCAGCCTGCACGGCTCCCGGAGCCAGCGTGGCTGATGTTAGAACGAGGGCTTCCAGAATTCCTGGACTATCACTTATCTGTCTGGGCAGACGTCCTTCACGGCTGGCTTTCCCTGGCTCCTGGGGCAGCCCCAGCCTGGGAGAGTGGCACCGCCTTGGCAGACAGGGCAGTGCTTTCCCAAGGCCTTGGCAGACACCGAGGGCAGTGCTTTTCCCAAGGCCGCGTCTTCTTGGAGAGTGTCTGATGCCTTGGCACAGGCGTGCTGCTCTCCCCGGCGCAGGCCGGTTTTTGGCTTTGCTGTTCATTTCCCACATGTGGACATCTTTTATAAAACCTTTGCAGTGAAATAGGGCGGAAACCCTTCAATGGCGGGTGGTGGGGGGGGGCCCAAAAGACCCCCCTCCCGCTACTACTCCGCTCCTCATCTGAACCTCAGCAGGGGGGCGGCATGGGTACCACCCTCCCAGGCTCAGGAAGCCCGGCTCCCAGACCGGAGGGGTGGTGTTCTGGCCTCCCCCGCTCTCTCCATCTGTCTAATCCTCAGAAAGTTCTTTCTTATACAGATGCCCCATTAATGTCCTTGTAACTCTATCCCTGGTCTTGGTTTTTCTTTCTGGACATCCCAGAATTAGCTGCCTCCCCTCTTCCAGATAAGAGCCTTCCTTTATATTTGTGAAACATCATTATTTCCTGCCTGTTTTCTCTTTTCCCAGCTGATCGTCCCCAATTACTGTGAGCACTCATTAATTCACTAAATATCTGTTTCTTGCCAGCTGAGTGCCTTCTTTGGCACTGGGTGCTGGGTGCTGAGTGTTGGGATGTGTCCATTAGTAAGATGTAGCCATGGGAACTGGAGAAACTCACATTTTTGTTTCAAGGAACACTAGTGGACAAAACAGAAATGTCATGAAATGAGACTATGAGGGGAGAAGAACCATAATGAGAGATAAAAAAAGTTTCTATGGTGATGAGGTTTGCCACAAATGGTGCCAAGTGTGCCATGCACCAGATCTTAGAGTTCACAGCCTCGTCACCAACTTACAGACAGGTCAAGCGCCCTGCCAGCCTCACAGGGCTGTGTCAGGTGGCTGCCAACATCACACTGAAGGGCAGTTCCAGGATTTCAAACCACTGAGTCAAAAGCAAAGTTTCACCCTCAAGTTCACATGCCAAGAGCAGGGGTTTGAACTTGGGCCATCTGGCTGCAGCGTGCATCTGTCTGACCATGATGCCAGCTTGCTTTCCTGGAGGGCTGTGGGAACAATGAGAAAGCGAGGAGACAGGAGCACCCTTAGCAACCTGTGCTGAGCTCTGTTTTTAGAGGCCCCCCCAGCAGGAAGCAGGCTGTGCCGGCTCCAACCTTGCTGTGGTTCTTGGCCTGGGCCGTTCAGTTTCATGTTACTGACACCTCTGCTGCTCTGAATACACACTTTCTTCCAGCTTTCTCTTCATGCTGTAATGGAATCTATCCTGCAAAGGCTGGGCCACTCCATGGACTCCCAACAAAGGTCCATTCTTAGAAGAATCACCTTCCAAAGCCATTCCGGAACTTTTGAATTAAATCCTGCCACTTGGAGGCCAGCAGTTGTCCCTGGGAGGACGGGTGGAGCTATTTACTGTCATCCGACAGCCTCATGCAAACTTCTCAAGGAGACAGAGATGTCCTAGGTGTTTCTGTGACATAACCGCTTAACACCTGTAGGTGGTGCCCACTGGGAGGGGCACCAGGAGAGGAGCTAATTGCTGCCTCCTTTCACCCACCGTCCCTGCCAGGCCCTCAGCGGGTCATTTTTGGCAGGTCCTGTCAGGGCTCTGCAGGCCAGAGCAGCCCAGCAGGACACCACGTTCTATTGCCTTCTCTCGCTCCAAGCAGCTTTCTGAGGATTGCATATTTCAGTGTGGGGTTGTGTGTCTGCTTATTATTCCATTCTGGATGGCAGTGTGACCCACACTGAGCAAGACAGGAAGGAATAATTACTATTATTATCATCATTGTGAACACCAATTGGGCACCAGTGGGTACTGTTAGAGAACAGAATCAGACCTACCCATCAGCCCTTCGTTATGGCCCTGTCGGCTCTCCATTTAAATTAAACGGAGATTTGTCATCCACGGGAGGTTGGAATGCTGACACTGGGGTGTGTTTGGCACAAGATAATGCCATTTGTTTCTCTCTGTTCTGGGAGGCAGGTATTAATCCTTGTACTTCTTCCCTCTGATTTTTTAATAAAAGCCTATAACAATAATAATGATATTATGCAGAATTTGGACCTCTCAGGCAACATTTCTGCAATGATTTCAAAACTCTGGGAAAAGCAAGATTTCATTAAATTTGAAAATTGCCATGACGTTCTGAGGAAGCCTGCCTGGGCTGTGGGGGTGGGGCCGAGCGGGGGTGGGGGAGCAGGTCAGAGACTTTCTGCTCTGAATTTCCTTGCTTGTTTGCTCCAGAGTAAGTATCTAGTCCCTCCGTGTCATGAGTCCTGTGAAAGAACGGTGTTTATGTCTCCCTCTGTTCCAGTCTCCTCTCTGTGAACTGCCCCC